>JAUMHP010042368.1:0-26816 GCA_032361065.1 Enteromius trimaculatus | reverse complement strand
TAAAAAAAAAATATATATATATATATATATATATATATATATATATATATCATTTACTAAATGGATTTCCATTACTAATAAATAAAATGAACATTATAAAAAATGTCATAATGTTACAATTTTAAAGTGGTACATGAACAGTCTAAACAAATAGTAGTAATACTAAAAATCTAATTAAATGAAAAATAAAATATAATAAATAAAATAAGAATAAATTGAGAGCTGAAAAGAAACTAAACTTAAAAAACAAATTGATAATATATAAAAATCTATAGTACAAAACTAGCAGAGTTTTGTCTCCCTCTAGTGGTGTCATATCTCACCTGCACTCTTGAGTGTAGCGGATGGCCATAGAGAACTCGCTGTTGTTCAAGCACTCCAGGATGGCCTGCACAGCTGCCTCCGAGCTGGGGAAGATGGACTGGGAGCCGTGCCTTTGCATGTCCTCTAGATCACCTGCTAATGAGGCTTCTGCTAGCCGCAGGCAGTTCTTCAGATCACTCAGTTCACGCGACATGTTCCACAGCTATACAGATCGAAAGCACATGATCAGGAGTGCTTTCAATCAACAAAAAGCAGCTAATCTTACAGTAAGCTAAATTTATTTGTTTTTCTCTCAATTAGTACATTTGTCAAAGATGCACTACATAGCTTCTTAAATTTTGCTGGCTGATGCAACCTTGGTATTGGACATCTTTAAGCACCGAAGCAGGACAACAGAAAATGTGTATGGCTGCTGTTTTAACTATAGAAATGTCCAAACTGTCACCAAGTTCACAGTGTTTGTTTAGACCTCTTTTAGGCTAATTTAAGTAATGCTCAAATTACATCAATCAATCCTAATTAAACCTAAATGAGATCAGTTATATCACTAATGGGTGTACTATGTACCTCTGGCACAGAGCTGATGGTGTTCACTTGTCCGATGAGTTTACAATAGGACTGAAACAGCAGAAGGAGCTGGAAGTGAAGTTTGTACAGTCGCTGACACAACTCCAATTGCTGTGGAAGATCCAGATACATTAGTCATATGACATAATAAAATAACCATATATACAGCCACAAAGATTTACAGTAATACACAACTCACTGAGTATGTCTTTATGCATTAAACAATAATATATATATATATATATATATATATTTTATTACTTCTGTAGTTTTAAGACCATTTACATGATCTTAAAAATATGGTTATTCAGCATAAGTTTTTGTAAGATCATGCAAGTAAAGCTCACTGACAGATAAACACAGATCACTTGCTCTAACAGATCAAGAGAACGGTTTTTTGTTTTTAAACTTACAGCCAGAGTTTCCATTTGCTGTAGAGCATACAACACGAAAGAGTAGAGAAGGGAGAAGGGAGAAAAAGATAGCATTAATACCCAGCATGCAATCCGTGAGACTGTGCCACTATGCTTTAAAATCCCATCCACATAATTAGAGGATTAGTGCCAGTCGCATTCAATCCCAGAACCCAAGCCATATAAATCATGCAGAGGAGGATGAGGAGATTGACAAGAAGAAGAGTGAGGAAATATAACCTTATATATTTCATTGATAAATACACTACAGTTCAAATGGTTGGATCGACAGAAAATGAATAATTGTATTCAGCAAGGATGCATTAAACTGATCAAAAAAATAATTAATTAATCTGAAAAAATGCGTTGCAGTTGAAAAATAAAACATTAATATACAATATATAAACATATATCTGTATATAAGTTAAAATATTAAGCAGCTCAACTGTTTTCAACATTGAAAATAAATATATATATAAATAAATATTTCTTTAAAACGGCATATCAGAGTGATTTCTGAAGAATCGATTAACACTGAGTACTGGAGAAATAGCTGCTGAAAATTCTGTGCATCACAGAAATAAAATTAATTTAAAAATACATTAAAATAATAATAAAAGAATTGTAATGACATTTTGCAATATTAGTATTTTCACTGTTTCTGGTCAAATAAATGCAGCCTTGGTGAGCACAAAACACTTCTTTCAAAAATATTTAGAAATCTTACTAATCTTTTGAATGGTAGTATATATGACCCACTAAATAACACTATTGCGTACATATTATGAATGTTCATTTATGTAAACGGTGGTAAGATGGAAGAGCTCATTTTTAAGGGCATATACAGCTATTTTTACCTTCTCCTCAGAGTCTCCAGGCTGACAGGTGATCACACCATCATCAGGATACCTTGGAAATGTGGCCTTACAGTTCTGCAACCACTGTGGAAAGAACAGATGATACAAGCATGATACCTCTTTCAGTGCAAGAGGATTCAAAGTTTTACTCTCCACCCTTAAAGAATTGGCACACCGCTAGTACGTCGCATGAATGGAGGTCTTACTTATTTCTGTAGCAGCACTGCTTCTGTATTAGAAGCTTAGCAGGCTAGAATTACTTACTGAGACGACAGCTTCTTCCCGGGTGTTAAATGTGTCCAGATACTCCTGCAGCTCAAGAACACTGAACTTCATCTTCTCTAGAAGCCCATAAGAAACAATCTACAAGAGGACGGATAAAACCTAGCATAAAAATACTTCCTGAATGCTTTTTCATAACTCTTATTTAGGTCAGGTCCCTGAGGCATGGCTTCACGTAATCAACTTTGAATATCCACTTACCGTTTCTGCGTCTACATACAGCGTGGGACAATCTGAGCATAAGGCCAACATCTCAGATGACTGCACAAATTTTGACCCAATTCCCCTCAGGCCATCTCCAAGGTAACTGGCAGCATCGGTGGTCAGGGAGCAGAACTTATTCTGGATGTTCTGTAGAAAAAAACAAAACATTTTAACAGCTACTTGTGGACGTCTAAATAGCTAACATGAATCGAAATGTTCAAACAAGACTGTACATATAAACATATATTTCTTTACCTGGAACATTGTGGAGAAGATGTGGAAGGTGTAAACAGCGCAAGACCCATCCGTATCACACAACAGCTGGTTAATGTGACTCCGCCAAGCTTCTTCGGCATCGTCACACACCATGGGCTGAAAAGCTGCCAGGATGGCAGAGAAAAATGGGGAGGGTGGAGGAGGAAAGCCCAGCTCATCCAGATCATCTCGGTCTTCCCCAAAATGGTAGCTATTGAAAGCAGAAGAAAGTGGCTATTCTTTAATAACCATGCCAGTGACCAGTCTAATGATATAAAACTGTTCTGATGTGTTCACCTGGGCAGAGAGTTTGGGTTCTGGCTGATTCCAGCTCGGTTTTGTTCTGCAGGAAGGTCCAGATTAGTGCTAGAGCCACAGTCAAACCTCATTGGCAGCTCATTTACACCAAATGGCAGGTCATCCTCTTGGATATTTGACTCCTCGTCTTCTGGTAAAACCTGTGAAGATAACTGAAGGTTTCAGGCTCTATCCTAGAGTTCAACTCAACAGATGAGAAATTATTTACAGTAAAAAAGTTAAAAGAGACAAGTGAGAGTCAAGTGGTTCTCAGTAGTTATCATGTTCTAAGTCTAATCTGCCTTCCTGAATTTAAAAAATGCAGCCCCATTTTCTTCAGTATAAACTCATTATAACACATTAACTAGTTTCTATGTTTGGTTCTATTTGCACCCTTGCAGAATACGTTTTAATGAGCTTAATGCAATTTTAAACATACAGGTGGCATGATGTGGTCATCTGGAAGTGATGTTCCCAAGCAAGGTGTAGCAGCATTAAGAGAATTTGGGTCAGCTGATGTGGTGTCGTAGGAAGTGGACAGAGAATCTGTATGATTGGTGTCCTCTGAGGGGGAGAGGTTCATGGTCTGAAATTGAAATTGCCCGGTTTTAGAAAACTACTACACAGCTAAAATAGACAGAATGAATAGAACAAGTAGTTGGGTGGGTAATTTGGCAGACAGACAGACAGATAGAGAGATAGCACATACTAGTTGAGAATGGGAGAGGCTTTGGCTGGTGGAATTGGACTCTTCCTCAGAGGAGTCATCGGAGTCCTGTTGGGGGTCGTGTAGGCCAATGCAGGGGGTGATGTCAGAGTGCTGGCTCTCCTCCAGGAGTTCAGTCAGATCTGTGCTGTCCAGAGAGCGCCGGCGCACTCCCCAGTTAAAGTTATCCATACTCTCACCCTATTAAAATAAACACACAGCACTGATTTAACAGCTATAAACTCTAGCACAAGTTAATGTTGGGTGTAAACTATTCTGGCCTCCTCTGCCCCAGGGAGGAGACATGACACACTTCTAATTAATCATGCAAAATTTAACAACACATGCAAACATATAGTAAATACAATAGACCAATATCTAAAACTTTTTCAAACTTTGCAAAAAAAGAAAGTTTTTAACAATCCTAAACCTGCCATCTTCTCTAAGTATTTAAATTTTGAATTCTAATAGTTATTTAAAGGAACCGTATGTAAGAAATGTATTGTAATAATCACAAAATGTCTCTGCTATGTTCAACAGGCATTAAGAAAACATGTTAATTTCAAGTACTCATATCGCTGACAGTAGCAGTACAGCCTGGATATTCTTGTTTAAAAAGCGCAGTTGCAGCCCTCAACTGATGTTTATGTTGTCATGTTTTGTTTTGGTCTGAAGCGCCACCCTCCATCTATCTCCCAATCACGAAGTCAGTAGTGTTTCGCCATCCAGGTTGCCTGCTCTGCATAAACACAGCGCATTCTATCGTCATTGCACTCGTTCTAGTTGCTTTCTTCAATCTGGCAACCTGCGTGTGCGTCAAGTCTGAGTAGGAGGGGCCGGGTGAAAAAAAACCATCTCCAATATTTTGAACTGCAATACCTAGTTCAGACACTGTGTCAATCCTACATACAGTACCTTTAACTAAAGTAGTGGGAAATGATTTAATGTGAATGAAACTAAAATGTTGCCATGAGATGCTGCTAACATGCATTTCTACAGTATGTAATATGACACCCATATATGAAACTCAAAAACAACCACAACAACTAATCTCTTTAGCCACAGCAGTCTATGACAGAGGAGAGTCTACACCACTGACACACATCATTTAAGGTATGGAAATATGATCCCAGCCATCCTCTATGTCTCATGCTAACACAACTGTTCTTACCTGCAGCTCCTATGGCAGCACAGGAGAGAAAGAGAGAGAGTGTTAGCCACACAGTGAGAAAGACCAGAAGAAAAGCAATGGGCACAATAATCAGACGATCTCTAATCAGCTAAAGTGTTATCTCATTATCCAGAGAGAACATGAATGAAATAACTGAAAGAATAAGGAAAGAAAGAAAACTGAAAGACAAAGAAATTGGGTTTTTGTTAGTAAGGACAGGAATCATTAATTTTTTAATGATTAATCATTAATTTAAAAAAATATATTTTTTAAATTTTTTAAATTTAATTAATTCATGCTTAAATTAATTCAGTGATTCTAACAAAAAACTAATTTAATTACATGACGTCTGATTACATAACAAAAAAATAAAAATAAATAAAGGAAAAACAAGGAATCAGTATTAGGTTTTTATTTTTTAGAGACATAAAATCTGCATATATTTGACATATTTAAAATAGAAATCCTTATAAAATGGTGTGACTTTTGATTACATTTAATGTGGTCTTTCTGAATAAAATATACATTTCTTAAAAATAATAAAAATCTTGCTGACTCTACACTTTTCAATAGTGGTGCACAGATCTTTAAATAAAATGTATTTTTAATGTAAAAAAAAAAGAAGAAAAAATTTATAATATGTATAAAAAAAAAAAAAAAAAAAGAATGAGATTTTCTACTCACCTCTCCATCTTCCAGCTCTACGTCCAGGAAGTCAAAGTCCCTAAAGACTCTAAACTGCTGCTCTGATGTGGTATCATCCAGAGTGTCCTCCCGAGTCCCATCCTCAGAGGACACCTGACTGGGCTGATGCTCCATGAGGTCCAGATCACCACAGGAAGAGAAAATCACCTGAGAGAAACATTAGATGCACAGTAGGTAGGGCTGTTATTAATATAACATATTCATAGATTTAATCTATTATTTCTGCAGTCTATGAGAGCAAAATCATAAGTATTATATAAAGCAACAGTGACACTGAGGACTTACAGATGGGTTCTTAGTGAGGCCAACTTCCTGTCCGCAGAGTGAAAGAACATTCACTAGCTTTTCTCTTGTACGCTTCTGTTAAAATAAAACAGCAGTTGAGAAGATTTAATGAAATCAAGAACAAAGAGGAAGCAAAAAGTTCAAAGCAGCCTAAGAGACCGAGTTGATTAAATATCCTCGTCACCTGTGATGACTGTGGCCGTTTCCAACTGACTGGTACAAGGACAGTGTTTGAATTGGACCCTGAAGAGGTGGAGGATGTGCTACGAGTCACTGCGATCGCGCGGGCTTTTCCATCTCTCCCTCCTGATCCCTGCAGGTCATCATATCTGCGGCCAATAACCGGCGTCTGGACACAATATATATGTAAGTCATTTAAAAACAAACATATATATTACAAGATAGACTGAACAAAGACACTTAACCCCCTGCACAAACATGCGCACTCCAGCTCAACAACAGGCTCTGAGCAATTTGTAGGCACTCATAGACTCCATGAGTCATAGCCTTCCTGTAGATAAACAAGCATGTGTGGAAAAACAGCCTAATTGCTGAACTCCTTATCATTGCGCACATGCTACATCTGGACAGGATATCACTACTTTCATCAGGGTGGACCAGAGGAAAGAACTCAATTCTAGGAACTGAACGTTTCCTGTAGTAGTACAAGTAGCCACAAGAGGGCAATCATACACAAAGTTGGCTGCAAAGAGGTCTTTATTATTTCTAGAGAAGGCAGCACTTCTGGTAGTTCCTGCACCGGCTGAATTCAAATAGGTATTTTTCTCTAATTGCTATTAACTTCCTTGTTCCAGACCAGTTTTCATGTCATGTGAAGATCATATCCTTTTTCTTTATTATGTTGTAGTAGAAGCCTAGAGAGAGGCAGGATCTCAACCACACTTTATTCAGAGCGGTAATTAATCACAAATGCCGTCAAAACACATCTCCTCAAACGTCCGTTCACTATTATCCCCATTTCTCCATCTGAAAGCAAGCTGAGAACCGGGGCGACTTCTCTTTGGTTTAAAATGTCTTAAAAACAAAGGAAAAGAGGCAGCGCCCTTCATGGGATCTGATAACCAATGCATGCTCAAAAACAACAACACTGCCACACCTGAAGAGGTGAATGAGTCAGAAAACCTGTGGAGTATAATCTAACTGAAAACTGATATTTTGAAAAGAAGAAATGTTTGTGCCTTAAGGAAAGAGAAAAAAAGACATGCATGTGAATAAATGTATTGTGTAAGTACCTCGGATATGTCAAAATGAAATTCCAGTGTCTTTCCTGGCAATGCTTTAGATGAGCCATCCCACATCATACGGCTAACCTCCAGGTGGGCTAGATCACCATGGGCATAGGATGGCAGGGACAGGCTGGCAGAACGGGATACAACCAGCTTCAAAATGTTCAGAGCTTCCTTCCAGTGAACCGTCTGGAGGACACACACATATTAATATCACAAATGAGACTGAAGTTCTTGCAAATGACCAGATGAACCCTAAAATCAAGTGTTTCAGCAGAAGGATCTCACCTGTACAAATTTCTCGATGGTCTTTAGCACCTCTACATTGAAAGGTTTGACCTGAATTCCTGCTAAATCCATGTGGCTCAGCAGACTGTAGATGATCTGCAGCAAGGGCTGTTGCATGCTGGGTAATCCTTTATCTAACAACTATAAAGAAAGCTGGTATTAAAAGGGTGCTCTTCACATATAATATCAGCTGCCGCATATCTATCATATTGTAGCTTATAATTGGACATTTAAGCCTCAGGACAGCTCACCTCAGCCATATATGTCACCAGACTGAGTGTGATGTCCGAAAAGGCCTCATGCAGGTAGCGACAGACCACATTCACCCAAGAGAAGGGGTCTCTGGTGTAAGAACGAGTCTTATACAGAGTCATTACATGAGCTAAGTGAGAAAGTTTAGTGTTCTTGTCTTTCTCCTCCAGACACACCTAGAAAACACACCAGAAACAGTTATATTAACAGTCATAAATTAAATATTGTAGGTATTTAATCATTTGGGAGCTCATTAGATCATTTTATACTTATATGGTGTAATATTAATTGTTTATTGTGGTCAGTTGTGTCACTATATACAGTTAGATAACCGTGCTACTACTGACCAGTGTTTTCTTGATCTAAATAAGGCAGCAGAAATATGCTAAAAGTATCCTAAATACTTGTTAAATGCCTAATAAGTCTAGAAAAACACTTTTGAAGTTGGATATAATACAGGATTAGGTGTAGAGAATGGGTCAAGCTTGTTTTCATTTTTAGGTGTAGTCAATAAAGTGCAGGGTGTCTTTTGTAAAAGGAGTGTTTAAAGAAGAGCAGGCATGGCAGACCTGTGCGATCCTCTCAGCGCTTTCTTTACAAAACTGCGTAGGGCTACCGAAGTGTTGCACCAAGTGAGGCAGCAGACAAAGCACGTTCAGAGGAAAACCTGAGCAGGCAGAGGATAAAATGTGAAAAGAACTGACGAAGTATACAAATGGACAGGAGTATTAAGCAAGTACTGCTTTTGTCACTAGTTTTGTCATATTAGACAATATTAGATATTCTGCCCACCTATAGCCTGTGATGTGTCCACCACTGGCACTCGTGAAACAGGTGTAAGCTGACAAAACAGCTGAAGCGTGAGATCATTTGTGGCCGGAGAAGTGAATCCCTTCAGGAGCAGCTGCTGCAGTCCAGAAAAGCCACTCCACCTCAGCTGGGCCTGGAGCTTCTCTAGTCTTTCCCTGTTCTCCTGCAGATCCAGAGGAACCCGTGCCAGCAGTTTGTGAACCAGCCTCAATGACATCTGGTATTCGAATTCAAAGTCCGACTCCATGAGTGACACTGCCACCCAGAAGATGGTGGCGAGCAGGTTGGCGGGGTGACTGGAGTGGGAGGGGTCGGTGATGACACTTGTGTCAGCGCGGGTAGAGTTAGAGGACGTGCTGCGGGCCGATCGGGCGAGACCCTGTTGGGTACAAGCTTGGATGCGGTCCAGCGTGGCGCTGCGAGGAGGGTTGGAGGAAGAGTTTTCCCCGCTTTCGCCAAACTTCTTGGGAACGGAGTAGCTGCGCTGGTGCCTGTTCCGCTCGTTAGTGCCGCCCTCTTGGTTCAGGTTCAGCTGCCCTGTGCTCTTACGGTTTGGGTTGAGCTTTCCGCTCACCAGGAAGTCTGGAGAAGAATCTCTGTATGTGGAGGAGACATTGCAAATATGTGAAGAAAAAGGTATAATTACTATTATTATTAATGCTGAAAATAGTTGTGCTGCTTAATACCTTATGGGAAATTGTGACAAATTGTTATAGGAGTAGAAAGTTTTTAAAAAACTACATTTATTTGAAATAAACGTTTTTTGTATCAATGTAAAAGTCTTTATTTTGATCAATCTAATGCATACTTGCTAAATAAAATCTTTATTAAAAAAATATTATTGACCTCAAACCTTTGAATGGCACTGTACTGTGCAATAATTTAGGTTGAAATGGTAGCAAAGCATAATGTACGGCATGCAATTCTCACCTCGTCAAAGCTGCCATAAGTTCACTGTTGTTCAGACATTCTGCTAAATTATCCACCACAGACTCCAGAGTGAGTAAAATCTCCATTACGTAACCCTGGAAGACAAAAAGATGAATATTATAGCAAAAAATAGCAAAAATTATTTGACCACCAAATGCATTTAACCAATCAAACAGATGAATTCCAGAGAGCTACATAATTATAGCCTTTATTGCATGGATGTTTATTAATGTTATTTCTGATGGATGCACACCTGCACTTCATCCCCATGTTCCCCCACAACCTCCACCAGCCGTGAGAGCAGGTCAGATACAGCATGGGCAGAGAGGGGCTGTCTCAGGGCAC
Organism: Enteromius trimaculatus; assembly: GCA_032361065.1. Taxonomy (NCBI): domain Eukaryota; kingdom Metazoa; phylum Chordata; class Actinopteri; order Cypriniformes; family Cyprinidae; genus Enteromius; species Enteromius trimaculatus. The sequence continues at coordinate 16,878 of JAUMHP010042368.1, read as the reverse complement.
GGAAGATCTGGAAAGACCGTCCGGCGTAATGGCGGGAGGAGCTGCAGAGGGCCGTCTGCAAAGCAACGTCGCTCAGCTGATGCTCTAGATGGAAATCTGACACATAACATTTATCAGTCGCTCGTGCCAATATAATGAACAAGATATTTTGTAAATAGGAAATATAACTGCATTAAAAGTGTTTGGTAATTACCTGATTTGGACTCCTTGAACACAGAAACCACATGACGCAAAAAGTTGGTGAGCTGCTCGGTGCTCTTAGAGTTGGGGTTCTTTGGCGTGATGTCTTCATGGCACCAAAGCGGTCCGAAAGCCCTGAGTAAGGACAGGACAGTACTCCATGCACTGTACCACCACCACCACCAAAATCACAAATACATGAACTACTGCTTTCTAATTGCCTAATGACTCTGGGAAATGCCCAATAGTTTTGCCAGGGAAACAAATGTAAATATATTTATTAAAATTGTCTGTATTTTAAATGTGAAACAAATAAAATACATTTAATATAAACTAATATGAAAAAAATTTAACTAATTTCGTAATAATAAATAATAAATGGAATAAATATTAAGAATTTTGTTAAAAATACCAAATATTTAATATAAAGAGATTTTTGTGTCTTGCGCGCCTGAAAACTCTATTTTCATCTGCATATATCGAAACAACTGCTGCTGTATGTATCTTTGCCACACACCTGGTGGTGAGGAACTCAATGAGCTTGTTGGTTTTCTCCTCTGATTCTGTGGAGGACTCATCCAGCTCATCCAGGTCAGCTGTGATTTGTGGCAAGTTTCCGATGCTTCCTCCCAGGCTAACACTAGAGGAGGTGGAGGACGAGCTTAGTCCGGAATCCGCCACTGGTGATGCCTGCCACTCCCGCAGAAAGTCGAACCCCCCTGTTCAGATGGAGAGTGTTGTGCATGCTGGTTATAAATTTCTCAAATCATACCCTGGAGGTCCAATGCACTGCAAGTTCGGGGTAAGATTTGAGAAAACCTGTTATAAACAGTAGAGCAAATCTGTAAACGCTTAAACGTTTTTCTTTTCTTATTATTGTAGCCGTGGCCTTGTTTCGAAGTTAGGTATTTTTCCATTTCAAATTCGCCAGTAGTCTTCGCTGTATGATCAAAATAGATACCAAAACATCTAAAAAATGTGATTTGTATTTCAAGCTTTTATTGTCAGCAGTGACTTTTCACACGCGTGCCTATTCAGGAATCAGTAAACATAGAACCAGAAACGTCAGTGACATTCAGGAAAAAAGATTAAATGCCAGAAAAAAACTCAGTCATAATGCAAACTGAGACTTGGCAGGTTGTCTGGCCTAATTACCTTTTCTACAGAGAGAAAGACAAACAGCTGCCAAAAATACTTTGAATTCTATGCCAAAAAAAAAAAAAAAATCCTCACCCTTGGGCTTTAGCTTCATAATAATTCCTCATTTGAACATTTAAGCTGTGTTGAAAATGTAGGTGAATCTTATACTCACCCTGCCTGCTCTTTGCTGCAGGTAATGTGACAAAATGAGGTCAGATGAGTTTAATACAACGTCTTTATGTGTGCATGATACATGTACAATGTCTTGCTGTGCAAGTTAGCATGACTGTTGTACAGTTGCTGTACTTAAAACAAGGAATTGTGAAATGGCAAAGACTGTGCCCAGAGGTTTACAGGTTGCTCTCCATATCACAACGATTCGAGTGTTGACTCTGTCTTAGATGTTTTTCTGAGCACAATTCACAATACTGCTGACACCTTTTCTGTAATTCTACAGGGATTTTGATCATCTACGGTGATTTGAAACATCTAGCAAAAAATTGGAATTCTTTTGTGCAATGTTATAAATAAATAGTCTGTTTATTTCTGCCAGTTGCTTGTGTGTTTCTTTACATCATGTTGGATTCGGGGTAGAGAACTGATTGTACCTGTGTAGAGGTATTCGGGTTGGTAGCTGGATTTAACGGTGAGGGTCTTGTTGTCGCCGATCTCTCTGGTTAGTAACAATACAGAGGCGATGACCTGGAAGTTGTTGTTGCAGGAGAGGGCGATGAGGAGATGCAGGAGTAACCTCTTGCTGTGCTCAAATACCTCTGGCCGGTAATGATCCAAACCTGAGAGGACAAAGATACACAAGTAAATGAACTGATTTGAGCTGAACTGATCAGAAGCCAGTGAAGTTGACAGGAATGAAAAACATTTTGAACCTAAATTAAACAACTTTCAAAGGGTGTTCCCATTGTACAGTTGCATAACATGGATAACATTAAGTCTTTAGGGAAAACAAACAAACAATGCATTTTTTTAATACTAACTTTTATCAGACATTATACTGTATGATAGTGTTATTGTTATTTGAATTTTAAAAGTAATGCTAATTTTAAGTCTTAGTGTTGGTATGAAATGTAAAAAAAATCTAAGATTTCAAATTTTGTAATTTTTTAAGAAATTCAAACAAAAAATACTGTTTTGTGGCTCTTTCATTTGTAGCGCTTTCAATTCAAGTGGAACTTGAACCGATCACCTCTTCCTTTTTAACAGTTATATCACAAAATAAACATGCATGACACCAGAGGGTATCATTGCACCCCCTGAACATCACAGTTTTTTTATGCACAAAAAGTATACTCATTGTTTTGTAAAATTAGGGTTAATACTCTGATGTCACATCGACTATTTTACCAATGTGATTGATACATTTCTGGGCCTTGGAACATTTCAGTTGTGTTGCTGTCTGTGAAGGGTCAAAGAGCATGAATAGCTTATCTTGTGCTCCATAGATGAACAAAGGTCTTATGGGTTTGGTATGACATGAGGGTGAGTAATTAATTGGTGAACTATCCCTTTAAGATATAAGTAACCACTGCCTGCACTGATGGGGTTATCTTTCACATTGGAACAAAATAATCAAAACAAAGCAGCTGCCCACTCCCACAAATCATCTAAAAAACCCTGAATATTATAAATCAATATTTTAATGTCAATTTCATATTATTTTTTAAATACAAGTTTCAAATATGTTTCATAACACATCAAATCAAAGTCTATAGAGTTGTGTTAATGGGAAAAAAAACCTTATGAAACAAAGAATGTCGAACAAGTGAACAGTCACTGTTGTGCTCTATATTTTTGGGTAAAAACTTAATTTCACAGGTGCGCCTCTAGTCAAAAGACAAAAGAGAAGCATGTTGTGGGCAGGAGGTGCTGACGACATTAAGAGTCTGAGAGAGATAAGCCATGGCAGCTAGTATTTCGCCAGCCCTATCTTTTTTCCCTTCTCTTCCTCGTTTTCCATCACAGACATTTTTCACATTTCTGGCATTGTTGTGCTGTGTTATTCAGAAAGACTGCTGGGGTTAATTACGGGGGAGAATGCAGGCACTATATAAACCTATATATCTGAAAAAGGTACAGTCTAGATCAGGCGGTTCTCCACAACAAGGAGAGAGAGAGAAAATAAAAGAATGCTTACCTAGGAAAAGAGCATGAAGAAGCAGCGGCAGGTGTAGTGCCCAGTCTTCTCTCACGCTGTGGTCCACAACCATCTCCGTCATGAAAATCACAGCTATGTTACACCTACAGGCACAAACGTTACATACTTAACCTGATTGGTTGGAGCATGTACATGTACTATAAGGGAATTGTGGCCCAGTGCTTATGTGGGAACATTTAGAAATGTTATCTATACTGTTTTTTCCCAAAATGACAAAAAGGCCTTAAATGAAGGTATACTATAACTATGAATCACCTAATTAAATTCAAGATCCATTAAAATTACAGATGGTTTTCATTTGGCTTGCAGATATCCATGTAGAAAGCAAAGTGGATTTTATTTTTAGCAGGTATTCCTGTTATGCATTTCTACCCATATTTTCAATAACTCACGAGTTTTTGTAATATATATCCGACTGTTCAGGTGTCATCGTAGGTCTGCACAGATCTGATGAACCTGACAGATAGTTTATAAAAATCCCAAATATGCTGTTGCACCACCCTTTGATGCATGCCTGACTGTCTGCACCTCCCTCCTGAAAAGTCATTAAACGTCAGAAGGATGCTGGTAAGAGTTTTTGTCATGGTAACGGAACAACAGTTCCTCTCTTGTAGTGTGCAGTCTGAATCCATGTATGTCTTTGTAAATGTTTTGAAAGTAGGAGGGTTGGACATTTAGGACCATTTTATTTTTTTTGACTTCATTAAAATGCAAATAAAATCAAAAGCAGAAGAAAGGTTCTGGTGGTACCTGTGAAGGGGTCCCCGTGGGGTGATGGTCTCAGGCAGGTAGTCCACCAGCGGGGCCCAACAGCCTCCGTTCACAGGCATGGGAAGAGGCTGAGGTCTGTTACTCTCCAATACACTGATCAGCCAAGCAGCATACGGAGGCAGAGGGTCATCTGTTAACACACACAATAGGAGTCAAAACTCAGCTGGGCATTACAGTGTTACCAGGATACCAGTGTAAACAAAACAGTGTAATCATAATACCATACCAAATACCATAATTGAATAAACTGGCATTAAATGTTGACTTCAGAAAGTGGAAATAGACCAGAGTGACACAAGAGATGTGGAACTGGCCATGTAGGACACAACGGTAAAAAAATACACAAAATGCTGATGACCAATACAATCAAGTCAAAAGAGAAAGCTTTAGAATTTTTAAGTGTTTATAATGTTACATACAATCTAACATCAAATCATTTGAATATGAGATTCTATAACCAAAATAATCAGGAAATATTTCTAAAATCTTCTTGAAATGTCTACTATCACAAAGCATTATGTGTTACTGTATCTTATCTTCATATTAACCTGCAAAATTAATAAATCTAAAAAAAGCATTCAAAAAAAGATTCAGATGTTAAAAATAAATAATAAATTATTGCAGTTTAGTTTATTATTAATTTAAATTAAAGAGGAATTTCAATCTGTCACTTCATATAACCCTCTGGTGTGATGAGTCGATTCAGAGCGCATCATGCAAATAACTCATCTTTCATCTCCATTAGAGCTGCCATCTTGCCACTCGTCCATCAGCTGTCATGACAGGCATGTAGGCAGGACAAAAGCTTGCAGCTCCCACACCCAAAACCCACAAATACGCGTGCACAACGACTTGACATACACATGCATGAGAGAATACACAGACAAAGGCATGCGTCGTGACCTTGATTTCAGTACCAAATACCTTAATACGGAGACGCAATGCTCTAGTAAGCATGAATTAATATTGGTATATAGAGTATGCACCAAATGGTAAGTCACATGTACAATTGTCAGCTGTTAGAAATTTAAAGCTGTAAAACAATGAGTGTAAATGTATCCTAAGTTGTATGTGTCAGCGTGTGGATTGACAGCTGTGAACCATCTGTTGCTCTGTTCTTGTAATCTGGGGGTTTACTGACTGTAACCTATAAAGTCTGAAGTTGCACACGACTCTGTGAACCGTATGTTGTCCATGACTACATCCATAATATAGGTCAGAAGAAGAACTTACTCTTTTCCTCATCGTAAGAACCTCCTGAGCTGTTGCTGTAGCGTGATTCCAGTCGGTTATGAGCCCGGGCTGCGTTGCTCAACCTGAGAAAATGTGTGCACAAATTACATGTTAGGGAACATAGAATGCACACCCATTATGACTTAATGTATTAATTGGCCGTTTAGTAGATGCTTACTAAGTATATACGTGGTGGAGAATTTAGTATTAAAAAAAAAAAAGATTTTTCTCAGGCTCTTTCTGCATTTTTTAAAGGAAATCAAAGTTACATGAAGAAAGATATACCTCTCTTCATTCTCTCTGACGATCTTTGCCTCATCAGTCTCCTGGAAGTTTTCTTGCCCAGCCACTACTGTATTGCTGCTAGATGTCGTGCCTTTGCAAACAAACACAAAAAAACAGAACATTAAACCATTATTAGATCAGAAGCATACATTGGTTTATAAAATTCAAAGCATTCAATAAAGTTTTCTGCAACTAATTAAATAGTGCTTTGAAAAATGTACAAATTATACATATTCTCTCTTGAAAAAGAATTTATTTAGAAATTCATTTCTTCTGACACAGCATTGAAAATGAAAGCTGCTAAAACCCCCCAGGGATCTGTGCCTCACCTGAGGCCACAACAGAGTTCTTGTTGCTGGCAACAAAGCGGTAAAACGGTGGGTTGTCACAGTGTAGGACCACTGGGTTTATGGGGTCTGTCTGTTGAAGCTCAAAAAGCAGTTCCTCCATGGTCTGAATGGTGTTGTTCCGACACAAGTATATCACCACTTTCTTAATCTAAAAAGGGTTCAAAACAAATTTAGTCCAATATAAAGATCTAAGAAAATTAAGTGTTCATATGTGTGTGTTTTGCTTACATAAGGCAGTAGTGTAGTGTCACTGCTGACTCCACACAAGCTTATGAGGAACTGCAGTGTTATTCTCAGGTTGTTACTCCACTTGTCGTTGGCCACAAGTGCATTCCAGGCATTCTCCATCTCAGGACCTGGGACTTCATCTCCATACTGATGCAAAAACAAAATTTTAGTTATTGCATAAACATCATAATAATTTAAACTTCCTCTCCTCCTCATCTCTTTGCAGTAGAATCAACTGAGATACTAAAGATATCTACAGCATTTTGAGCATTTTTCATTTGTCATTACCAACTGTCTATTTACGCAATGTAGTGCATCTCACCTTAGCAGTCATGAACATAAGGTTGTTTAGGACCAGAGAGGTGGCCTGCAGAGAGCCCCAACCGTTGCCTTTGAGCCTGTGGGTGATTCCCAGGTTGTCAGACTGCTCACGAGCCTCTTCCTCTGGAGTGCACGGGCTGGAGGTCGGGGGAAGCAGTCCTGTATCAACCAGCTCTATGTTGTTCAGCCACGGCAGCAGGTAGGTCAGCATGATCTGTCTGCCGTTAGGGTGAGTGGTTGGGAACCTCTGGCTGACCTCTGCATGTGTGGAATGATAGCAGGTTTAGCGCAAGGTCAAAAGTTGAGCTGCAGTACAACATCAGAACGCACTTGACCAAGCCCATTCTTTTGCGTGTAGGTGTTTATTTGCTTTTGGTGGAGCAATAGTTTGGTGACAGATCCAAACATGTGGCTAAGAGCTATTTCTTGTAAAGCACGAGTAAGTGTGGCACAGACAAGCACAACCTACCTGAGAAAAGCGGCAGGGTAAGTTCAGGATACATGCAGGCCAGCTGATATGAGAGCTGGAAGAGAGAAACGCTATATAGGGGCGGTAAAGGACCATGTGTGCCATACAGGATATTTCCTGATTTCTGCCCCACAATCCTCTTTGAGTAAACGGACAACTTGGACTCCAGAACCTGAATGACAGAGGAAAAAAATGGGAAAAAATATTTTAGGAGTTTTTTAGGAATTTTTTGGACAGAAAACTTGTATAAACATTACTTTCTGATATTTATAAACACATGCATAAATAAATCTTTCAGTGAATGAAAATGATGAACGCCAGGTAAAAATCTAGACAACTGAACGACAAAAGCATCAGGTACCTGCATGAGCTGCATGGATATCTCGTAAATCTCTCTGCTAGTGTCAGATGATTTAAACAACACCAGATTCAAAAGGGTCACAATGTCACATGGATAATTCCTGAAAAGTAAGAACAAAACAGATTGAAAAAAAAGTATTATCTGCTTTTTGAAAATGTGACCATGGCAATGATAAAGGCTGTAATTACCTGCTACCGCACACAGTAGCAATAGCTTTGAAGCACCCTGAAGCGAGCTGGTATGATCCAGTGAAGCAGCGATCCACTGCCCAGTTAAAAAGATGCACCTGGTCTGGGTTTAGTTCCAGAAGCAAAATAACAACCTCACAGCCCAGCCGATGCACCTGCAGCCCAGGATGGTGATATAAACGTTTAAATGGTTGACGACACAGAACCAATAAAGCCACTAAAACAGAAAAATGCGTTCACAGGCCAATCCTGACAGGCTTGTTGGTTAGGTTTTAATGACAGGTATTAGACCCGAGAAAAAGCAGCTATAAAATTTAAACAGGAAGCCTGTTTAGCATCAACAGGTTAAGACAAAGACTACAGCTGACACAGAGTGAATGAATGCTTACCCGGAGATCATGGCAGGCTAAGATATTGTCCAGCCACTTGTACAGGTATCCATCTGTAGAAAGGCCCACGTTATCAAACACAGGGCCACAGCATAATACCGCTGACATAGCCTGACAATAAAACCATGTACATACAGAAACACAGCATTACGTCAACGAAAACCTCAAATCAGAGCTCAGTTTTTCGGAACATGCACAGTTCCAACAAGATTAAGACTTTAAAATAAATCGTTATCATGAGATTTCTAAATTTAGCACACTAGGTACTTGTGTCTAACACCCTTAAACCATTGTGACACACAGAATAGGCTTTTTACAATTTTTACTTAAAAAAAAAAAAAAAAGGTCAGAGTATCTGGTACCTGCCAAGTGCATGGCTTTTTGGACAAAAAGGGTGTAGAGAGCTTGGGGAATTTTCCGCAAGACACCTGCCAGTTGTTAATTGAGCTAACAGGTACTTTCCAGATTGGATTTCAGAGTTTTTCACTTGATTTAGTACTGCTAAAATGAATCTTTTCTTCCTTCAACTGACTTGAGCCAAAGAGACAAAGGCACCAAACAAATTCTAAACTTCCTTTTTCTTAAGTTACAAGAAATGTCTGTATGCCAAGTATAAGAGAATTAAGTCTTGTTTGATAAAATGCCTTCAAATGCCTGGCCAGATTTGAATCCAGGTTTACCTTCAAAGCGCAGTACTGGTAACGTGTGATCTGGTGGTTACGATCACTGTAGCGGTCCAGAGGCGTGAACATGACACTAAAGGGCCCAGCCCACTGGCTGAAGAGAATGAAGAGGTGATGCCTCAAGCTCTGCTGAGGGAACAATAACCGCCTGTTGTGGACTAAAGAGAAAAGAGCCAATGAGACTTGCAAACATCTATAGTGTAAAACATCTATGGTAAGGCAACTTAAGTCAAATCTAAAACAGACTGGAATTATTCCAGGTTATGTTGACTACAGTTTAAAAGTTTGGGTTGGTAAGATGCTAACCAGTTCTACATTAATTTAAAGAAATGTTTGTTTTATATATGTCACATAATTCCTCAGAAATTACAGTAATATGCTGATTTGGTACTAAAAAACATATTTCATAATTTTAATATATAACACTTTTGTGATTTTTTTTTCTTTCATTGATGAATAGAAAGTTTAAAAATGCGTACATTTAAATTGCACACTTTTTTGACATTATATGTCTTTACTGTCACACGCTGTCTCATTTTTTCAATATGTTGCCACACTAAACAGCCCTACCTCACAACCATCTTTCTGATTTGAGAGCTAGCTGTGATGCAGGGCTTCTGGTGGGCTCATGTAGGCTGCTTGTGTGTCAGAGGGAATGTTGTGCATTTCTGGTCTGAGGGTTTTCTTGGTCAGTCAGCACGTATTAATTAGAGCCAGAACAGTTCTATTCATAGCTCTGCTTCTGGGCATTTAATAAGTGACTCATTCAGTGTTAGGGCCTATTGAGCCTTTGAAAAGGTGGCATGTTTGGATAACCTTAGACACCAAAAACCATGTATTAATGGCTCTATTATATCAGCTAAAAAATCTGACCCACTCTCATTATGCTCTTTGGTATTATGGATTGTATTTGGGAGTATTTCCAGTATTTATTGTACTCCGGGAACGATATTTAAGATGCCAATGCTAATTATTAAATTACCTGGAACACACTGAATGAGGTTTGCCACCATTCCACTGAAATGAGCTCTCATGTCTTTCAAAATGTCCAGCTCTTTGTCATTCTCTGCTTCTAAGAGCATCCGGGTCAGATCGACATATTCAAGGAAAAGGGCTCCTAGAGCCAGGGAATCTCGTTCCAATGCCCCATTGGTACTGCAGAGACAAAAAAAGGATAAAACAGATGCACAACGGATTTTAACAAGACTTTCCCTTTTTAATTTAACAGAGGTCAAAGACTTGCTTTAATGTGAAAGAAGATCAGTTTAGAAAGGTTAACCCAGGATTTGACTACTTAAGTCCAAAAAAAACAGCCTGGGGAGAGTGGACAAGTTCACCTGTCACTGATGACCCCTGAGTCAGCGAGAAGCTCAAAGATACGCAGCAGCTGTAGCCGGAGCAGATCTCTCCGCTCCCTACGCTTCTTATTCTACAGAGACAAAAAGAAGATAACAAAGAGAGAGTCAGTTTACATCTGAAAATGCACAAGCACTGCCACTGCACTATGGACCCTTATGTTATTTGTGGGGTTTCCGAAGGTTCAAAAGAGCTGCACTAGGACAGAGCTCTTACCTCAGGTCTCCTCTCCAGAGCTTCTTTCATTAGAGGATGGAGTTCTTCCACCAGCTCCCTAATCAAACACACATGTATGAAACAGTCATGAGAAATCCACAGAATGAAAGCAACATAAATATTTCCATAAATTTGTTTTGCCTGGTATGAATATGGCTTTATTCTGCAGTTTGCTGCTATAAATTCATAACTGACATAATATGTCAAAATTAAAAACGATATGTCTAGGGTTTGAAAGTTAAATTAAATAGTTTGTGCTCAGTGCTATGTTAGTATTTTTATACAATACTTTAGCATTTATTAATATTTTGAATAAGCTTTAATTTAATATTTTCTGTTATTTAAGTTTTAGTAAAAAAAAAAAATATATTTAATATTTATATTTTGCTTTTTTCCAGTTTTAGTCATTTTAGTAGTTATGCTAAAGAATGAATGCTTCTTTTTTTAGGTAGTTGCCAGGGCAACATTTCCAATTTCAGTGAATTTTTAAATCCTATGATTCTAATGGCTTTTCATATAATATATATATTGGGTTTCACCTGTAACTATTTTTTAATTTAACAATAATTTAACAATAACAACACTGCCTTTGCTTTAGTGAACTAGTAGTAGAGTCTCACGGAATCTGTAGATATCTGTCCACGTCTAAGTAACGGCACACGTCAGAATGGAATGATAGTCATCTCTGCTATTTTGTTTGACACACACACATTACTTGCTGCTCTCTTCATTTGCTGTTCTCAAACACACATTTTCACAGCTTCCTGACAGTGTTTGGCAAAAGACCAGAGCGGTTTCCTGAGTTCTTTGATATATTTCATGAAAAACTGCTGTGGTTTAAAAATAGAACCTATAAAAATCGGGTTTTCGATGTAAATATGCTAAATAGCTCATCGGGTTGAGAAAGAAGCTTCTTCATTAAAAACAATATAAATACCTGAACACAAGGGAGTTTGTTCGTCCAAAGCCGAGGACTAGAGACTCTGTGATCTCTAAACTCTCAGATCTCATGAGAGGAACCAGCTGTTTCAGAAGCCAGGCCACTGATGGTGTGCCTATGACCTGATCATAAACACAAACATGTTCTCATGACATCACAGTTCTTTCATTTTCCGAATCATGAGTGCTATGGGTGTAATGTACCTTGTTGTCATACGTGACACTGCCATCAGGTGTGGTAGCCATGATTTCAGGTGTAGAGGCTCTTAGATGGCCTGGACTCATGATACTAGGTTTGGCAACACCGAGGCACAATATCAAGTAATTTCTCCACAGCGTCACATAGCCATCGGCTGAACCAGGCGTGCTGGTCTTTTTGGCATAAACTGGACTGCTGCAGGGGTATCAGAGAAAGAGGCTCAAAAATCATTTCTACTACTTTAAACTTATTTTTTTGACAGTAAAAAAACATCAAAATGGCAAGTTTTAAGAGTAAAGACAATGTGAATGCTCACTTTGGGTCAACAAGTGGCATAAGCAGCTGTAGGCGTGTGAATGCGTAGGGCCAGGCGTAGCTGAGCGCCGTGGAGCAGTGCTTAGGGAGGTGGTCCGGTCTAAGGAAACTATAGAGGCAGAGCACCCAGGGGTCCTTCACAGACTGAGCGAAGATCCACACATGAGACGGGCTCTTTACATCATAGTGACTGTTAACCAGGCGTGCGTTCCACTCCACCAGCCACTGCAGGTCCACGTGATGACTCAAGGGCAGGGTGGCCTTCACAGAACACAGATTTTAATAGCTGAACTTGAGCTAGCAAGCATGAGTGTTATGACTGAGTTCTGTATAAGCCCTATGGCACAAATCAATTGTATGCATGTAGAGGTCAGTACTGAGAACAACACAAACAGATATGCCAACAGAAACACATCTGCTGGGTTAAAGGGAAATGCTTACTGAGTCAGAGTGGGCCACATGGACGAAACTGTCCAGCACGCAGGGGGCCAGCTGGTCCATAACCTCGATCATGGATTTATCGTCATCCTGAGAGAAAAATTACATGACAGCCATAAGGCTCTTGTTAAATAATGTTTATGTTACACTAACAGGTCGAATACTGATTAGTATTGTATCTGATATCAATCCAAATGCATGTTTAGGATGATTTCAAATAGTCACATGACAATTCAATACAATCAGTCAATAACCTTCAGTGATAACCAAACATTAACTATTAATCATTAATCTGTATGGTTTAATTTTTTACATTTTTGTTTTAACTATAAAATGTATTTCTTTCATTTTCTATTCATATTTCTATTCTCTTTTCCATTTTTACTATATTGTCTTTTTAACTGTTTGACTAGTTATTTCTATTTTATTTTATATGCATTCTATTATCTTTTTTATTCTACACTATGTTTTTTGTTTCTTTAATAAATCTTTTTCTATTTTATCAGATTCTATATCTTTTCTGTTCCTTTTTTATTTTACTGTCTTTTCTCTATTCGGTTGACCTATTTATTTCTCTGCTTTCTTTTTTCTAATCTAACTGATTCTATTCCGTTTTTTCTGTCTTATTCTATTGTATACAATCCTTTTCTGTTCTATTTTATGTGCTCTATTTCTATTTTCAGTCTTTTCTATTCTGTTCTTTTTCTATTCTATACTATCTTTAAAAAATGTTTTTACTACTTAGCCTTTTTGTATTTTATCTTAATTTATTCTGCAGACTTTTCTCTATGTTAAGCTGTTTTTATTTCTTTACTATAGTGCCTTTTTCCACTTGTTTCTCTTTTCTTTCTATTAGATTTTGTATTTTTCTGTAATGTTTTATTCTGCCTTGCTCTGCATACTTCTAATTAGCCGTTTGGTTAAATTAGTTAACAGCATTTTGTTTTTGTTTATATTTTCTCACCTCGGCTTGTCCAATGGCTGTAAACAGGCAGCGTATCTCTCGGAGGACAGACACAGCCAGTTTGCGGGTGCTGGTCTGGCAGGAGCACAGCAGCAGCAGGGCCAGACCCTCCACAGCGTGCAGCACTGTGGAGTGAGGACTTCGCTCAGGCGGCAGTCTGGAGCTCCCGCTACCATGAGTTCCCATCTGAGGTCAACGAATATAAACACATACACATGTTCATGCCCACAACTTCCAAGAACTGTTTACACTGGCTAAGCAAACATAGCCTGCAAACAACAGTTTCATGCACAACGTCAAGCGGCACATAATGCTGATACCTCCGATGAGCGTTTTCCAGGCGCCTGTATCGCCAACCTCCACTGCGTCAGGAAATGCAGCAGCAGTTTAACAGACGAGTCCTGCAGGCCCTGCTGTGTGTCCTGCACTTCACGCAGCAGGAAGTTAGTGTACCCAAACAGCACGTCTTCTCGCCAGTCGGAGAAGTCTAGCAGCAGACTCTGCAGGGAATTCTGGGCAATGAGTCTGAGTTCATCATCCATGTGAACTGTCAGCCTGCAAAATGCAAAAAGAAAAACAATCAGTTACGATTATGGCTTTTAATCGTAAGGTACATTGCTTAGTCAAAGGGAGAATGGTGAACCTCACCTGGCCAAGAGATCGATGAGCTCAATTTTAGACAAGCCATCTGGCAGGATACGGGGAATAGCTGCAACGCACGTCCGGAACAAGTCAATCTTCGGTTTTCTCTCACCCCTGATCCATGAGAGAAGGGAAGAGTTATGCAGAAGTAAACAATGAGAGAAACAAAAGGAAACAGGAAAAAAGAGAATGTCAAACTGTCTAAACAAGGTGTGTGGGCTGGATATGACTCAGATACAGTATGTTGTCTGGTTGTGAGCTTTCCCTTCACCCACTCATGTTACACTCAGAGGTAAATAACAGGTGGAGACAGGGCAGAAAGAGCTTCTTACGTGATCATGTCCTCAGGTTCCTTGTTAAGCATCTGGGCATTGGTGAGCATCATGCAGCGGCCCACCTCTTTGTCCAGGTGCCTCAGGATGCAATCAATGGCCTTCCTGACCTGGGAGTAATACAGTGCCATACCTGCAGGGAACAGCACAAACAATCCAGACTGTATTTAAACTGCAAATTATACAACAGATACAAGCACACAGAAGCAGGTGTTCAAAATGTAAGTGGCCTGACCTATTAGTTTTGCTTCCTCCTCAGTTAGAGTTTTGCTGAGGTAGGTTTTTTTCTTCTTCAGTGTGTTCCCAGAAGGCAAAGTGGCCCCTGTGTTCGGCATGGGTGGTTCACCATCTTTCTGCTGCAGGTTATCGGCTATGACGAGGAATGCTCTCAGAGCAATGTTCATTCTCTAGACATGCACACAACACAAATATCAGTAGATAAACCAAATGTACATTTTCTTTAATGACAAGATCTTAACTAGGATGAATGCACTTACGAGTATGAGTTTACATTGCTATACAGAAATTTCCAACACTCAGCAAATCTACATACTATTCATTTTAGGTAGAACATTTAAAGTAAACATGTGAAGGTGTGTGTTTGAGAGTAAACATTACCTCTGGATTTAAACTGAACGCTTTGGCTGACTTTCCAACACTCAGCAGATCACAGATTATTTCTTTCATTGCGAAATCCAGCCTTTCCTGTAATAAGAAAAGAAACAAAGATGATATTACTGTGTGTTATATGATAAAGCCATGACACAAAACATAGATGTATAATATTTTCTTATCAGATGCTTATCAGATGAACAAAGGTGTGTGTGGGTGTCAAACCTGGGCAATGAACTGAATTATTTTGACAAAGATGTTGAGCGGCATGTCTCTAGGAACAACGCTCCGTGAACCCTTAGGGAACAGTGTTGATATGATTGAGGTGAGGCGGCTGGAATGGATAAAAAGATAGAAATGTCATATTAATAGATGTCAATCATCAGAATCAACATCGTATTCTTCATCGCTACTTAAAGAATGCAATCCATAATATTTCTTATATTTGAAATATATTACTATAATTATAGCTTGTATGTTTCTGTTTTTTCAATACGCTACCTTTGTGTTGCAGTGTTGCTTTCACATTTGATTCGGATCATGTAGACCCACAGCAGCCGATAGAGTGATTCAAGTGCCACGCGGGCCATTTTATGGTCTTTGTTCTGAAAGAAGAGCACTTTGCTGTAATTTCCAGTTATGGTCCTTTGATGCATTTAATAAATTATGCTCATCAAAAGTGTGCAGTACTTCTGTATGATTTCCACTATTTCCATAATTTGTATTAACTCATTAGTTCATTATTTTTTTAATTGCTCTTTTATGTTTGGTGTTTCTTGGCTTTTGAGATCATTTTCCTTTGACTTTTGACCAAACGTGGGCACTGAAGCGAACAGGATCTTTTTTTTCTACAGGTCGAAACCTTCATTACATAACAAGTCAGCAGCTCTCAGACTAACTGCAGCAGACCGCTGCAAGTACAACATGACAACTGAGAGATAACAGAAATCAGATAAAAGCTAAAAGCTTGAAGAGAAGATCCAGTAACGTGTTAAACATCATTGCCAGAAGGTTATTGGCTGTTTTTTGCCCCGACTCATTACATTCATTCTTTCACTCTGCCTCTCTCACACCCCCACACATGAACTCTATAAAGACTGAATTGCAGAGTACAGAATGTTAAATGAGATGTTAAAGCAAGTGATAAAGGATTCTTATGCCCTACCTGCCTCCCCCTTCGAGCAAACAAAACATTCCTACAATCCCTCTGCATTTCACACATTTTTAACAGCTATTTGCTTGTAACTGCTGCCACTTTAAATATCTGTGCACTTGACTGATGGTCTCCAATAATTAAAAGAACATGCAATCCCATGATGATTACACAACTGCCTTGCACAACAGAACTGCATTCATTTTTTCATGTGATCTGTTGCAATATGCTCATCCATAATCTGACGTCATATCAGGTCTATTGTCTCACAAAGACTCACTTTCAGGTTGGACAAGCAGTTATTGAGAAAGACGTGCCATCTGTTTAGAAAGATTTGCTTCTGGCTCACACACAGCAGACACGTTACCAATGGATACAGAGCCTGAGAATGAAAAAAGACAGATCAGTGATTACATTATATGTCCTTAACCAAAATTACATAATTGGATGAGTGATCAAAGCCAGTGAAACACTTTAGAACAAAGTGTACTCTCTCCTCTACATCCCTTTATATTCGTAACAATTCAGAAAGGCACAAATTCCTACTTAATATCATTATTAATTGACATTTCTCTGATAGCTCATTTACTCATGTCATTAATGTACATTATTACATTTCATATACTCTATTTAAGTGTATATTCTGGGGTTAGGATCTAAACTTTTAGAAGCACTGCTCTCACACATATTTTATAAAGAAATTTGCTGTCATAATAATTTTCCACTTCACTTGTTATCTTTAAGCTGGACAAACAAATCAACTGAAACGATGCACAACTCACACACATGACACAGCTACTGTGTCCCACAGGTCAGGAATGCACAAAATTAGCTGTTGTAACGTTAGGTTTTGAAAATGGGAAAAATGTTTACAGATGGTCTGTTTGAAACATCACAGACAGCAAAAACATGTCAGCTATGAGCCAATTACTGTAGACGCA
>JAUMHP010042254.1:0-26960 GCA_032361065.1 Enteromius trimaculatus | reverse complement strand
CTTTGAGAAATTTTAAAACAAACTATATTACAAACTTTCCATTAAGACCCTAAATAATCATATTAGTTTGTGGAAAACTGGGTTTGTGTGACCCCTTTAATACTGTTTGATCAGTAGTAGTAGCAGCACCAGCAGTAGTAGTATTTTATAGTAGGTGGCGCTAAAGCATGTTACTGTGTTACTTTCAGCAGACGAAGTAATGAAAGAAGAAGAAGTGGCCGAAGGAGCTCACATGGATGCATATAGAATATAATCATTACGTTACTGTATTCCTGTTTGGTTGTCGCTATAAAACAATATATATTTAAATATCTCAATAACGAGTTTGCGTTAAAAATGGCAACTGGTGCAAAAAGACCAAAGGTAAACAAAGACGTGTTCTCATAATATTAGTATTGACAGTAATCATAATTCATAGTTTCGATTGAAATATTACTTTTAGCTTGAAATACAGTTATTGTGCTTATCATGATGAGTCTTCAGCAGAGTATCGTGTGTTTCAGATAGATGAGGAGAAATGTGCGCTGGATCCCTTAAAAAACTTCATGCTGTGGTGCGATAGTGTGAAGCTGACTCTCAGCGATAAGGTAACGTTAAGCATTATATTTACATACGTGTAGCATTATGTTATATAGATATAACATTATAGCAGGCCTATTTATTAGTATTTTTAATTTTTGCAAAGAAAAAAAATATTTTTTTATAATTATAAAGTATTTAATATTTCCAAGTTAAATATTCTAATGTCAGCACAGGGCTAAAGATGACAAATACAGATAAAAACCTGAACTTGGAAATATTTACGACAGTGTACATTCATGTCTTTAGGTGTACCTAAGTAAAGAGGGTACAGCAGCAGAATATGGCATGCTTGCCAAAGAGGACATTGAAGAGGGCCACGTCTTGTTCTCCATACCCAGAGAGGTTCTTCTGCATCAGGGCACTACTAAAGTAAAAAAGGTCCTTGAGGAAGGTATAAGAACATTCAGGTTCATTGAAATCTCACCTCCTGTAGCAGGCTTGTAAGCATTTAACCATACGTTGTCTAGGGAAGAAGTCTTTGGAGAGCTCATCAGGCTGGGTTCCTCTTCTTCTGGGTCTCCTCTATGAGTACACATGTCCACAATCCCACTGGAAACCATATTTGTCTCTTTGGCCTGATTTTAGGACACTGGATCAACCCATGTTCTGGTAGGTTTTGCTGTAAATGTTTACTGGCCTTTAAAGTCCTTCAGTTCTTTATGGTCACGATGTTTGAAGGTCCGAGGAGGAGCGCGATAAACGCCTGAAAGGCACAGGAATTCCAGAGGCCGTCAAAACGGATCTGAAAAAACTCCAGGATGAGTACAATAACATAGTCCTTCCTTTCATGAAGTCCCGTCCTGACCTGTGGAGCCCTGAGAAGCACACGCTGGAGCTCTACAAGAGCCTGGTAGCATTTGTAATGGCCTATAGGTGAGATATCTGTGAGCTATTGAATCTGACTACATTAAATGATTGATGATATGATTGTTCCTTTTGCAGAATATATTAGCACCAAATTATTTTTTTTAATATTGTGTATTTAATAGCTACTGTTTATGTAATGGCTGTTATTTACATTTAATGGTATAATATTAAATATCTAATTTTGTGTTTAGATATTTTTAGGTATGTTTTCTATATATAATAACAGCATATGATCTATATTTTAATATATTTAAATACAGTGTATTGAAATAGATAAATAAATAAAAACTATGTTTTGTGTCGTACCAGAGGCCAATATTTAAATCATTTATATATTAAAATATTTAATATATATTTAATATTTAAATTTAATATTTAATAATTCATGCTAATTTCTACTATTTTTATATTTAAATTACCTTTGTTAACATCTAATGATCACTAAAACTGATACTGATTGTCTGATACTGACCAATATAAAGCAAATATGTATATTACACATACAGTTAGGGCCATACATATTTGGACACTGACACAAGTTTAGTTTTTTTTACCTGTTTACTGAAACATATTCCAATTATAGTTATTTAACATGGACATAATGTGTACACTCTCAGCTTTCATTTAAGGGGATCCACATTCACATTGGATAAAGGGTTCAGGAGTTTCAGCTCCTTAACGTGCCACCCTCGAAAAGTAATTGGACAATTGACTCAAAGGCTATTGCATGGGCAGGTGTGGGCAATTCCTTTGTTATGTCATTATCAATGAAGCAGATAAAAGGCCTGGAGTTAATTTGAGGTATGGTGCTTGCATGTGGAAGATTTTGCTGTAAGGACAAAATGCGGTCGAAGGAGCTCTTAGTGCAGGTCAATAAAGCCATCCGAGAAATTGCTACAATATTAGGAGTGGCAAAATCTACAGTGTGGTACATCCTGAGAAAGAAAGCAAGCACTGGTAAACTCAGCGATGCAAAAACACCTGGACGTCCATGGAAGACAACAGTGGTGGATGATCCAGAATGATTTCTATGGTGGAAGGAAAACCCTTCCCAACAGCCAAACAAGTGAACACCACTTTCCAAGAGGTCATTACCAGTGTGATGGCTTGGGCGTGCATGGCTGCCAGTGGCACTGGAGCACTAGTGTTAATTGATGATGTGACACTGGACAAAAGCAGCCGAATGAATTCTGAGGTATATCTGCTCCGATCCAGGTAAATGCAGTTAGATTGAATGGGCAGCGTTTCATTATACAGATGGACAATGAGACGAAACATACAGCCAAAGCAACCCCCGGGAGTTTATTAAAGCAAAGAAGTGCAGTACTCTTGAATGGTCAAGCCAGTCACCTGACCTTAACCCAATTGAGCATGCATTTCCCTTGTTGAAGAGTAAACTTCAGACAGATAGGCCCACAAACAAACCGCAACTGAAAGCCGCTGCAGTAATGGTCTGGCAGAGCATAAAAAAAAAGAGGAAACCCAGCATCTAGTGATATCCATGAGTTCAAGACTCCAGGCTGTCATTGACGGCAAAGGGTTTTCACCCAAGTATTAGAAATGAACATTTCATATTCAGTTATTTAATTTGTCCTTTCGAACCCATGAAATGAATGAATGCTTTAGTTCCTCACATTTTTATGCAATGTCTTTGTTTAACCCACTGAATTAAAGCTGAAAGTCTGCACTTTAACTGCATCTGAGTTGTTTATATTAAACTCATTGTGGTAATGTACAGAACCAAAATTAGAAAAAAAAGTTGTCGCTGTCCAAATATTTAAAGCCCTGACTGTGTGTGTGTGTGTTTATTTATATTTATTTAATTTTAAACATAAAAATACATTAATACATTTATTTATTTTAATGTCAAATATTTGTAGCATTTCCCAACTTTTTCCCTTTTTCCTCAGTTTTCAAGAGCCTGTAGAGGATGAGGATGAAGAAGAAGAAAAAGAGCCTAACCCTCCAATGATGGTGCCCATGGCTGACATGCTGAATCACGTTTCCAAGCACAACGCCAATCTGGAATATACACCCGTATGTGGTGCACATGTATCGCTTTTTATTGTTTATTATGCTAGATGCTTAGAAATCTCACAGCTCGTGTTCACTCGATCGTGCACAGGAGTGTCTGAAGATGGTGTCCATACGGGGGATTGAAAAAGGCGAGGAGGTCTTTAACACCTACGGACAGATGGCAAACTGGCAGCTCCTTCACATGTATGGCTTTGCAGAGCCATTTCCTACTAACAGGAATGATACTGCAGATATACAGATGTGCAGTGTGTATAAAGCAGCAGCCCAAGGTGCGACTTTGTAGATATCAGTTACTTAAAGGGAGAGTTCACCTAAAAATATTAATTCTGCCATGGATTACTCACCTCTGTGTCGTTCTAAACCCACACGACCTCTGTTCATCTTCAGAACACAAATTAAGATATTTTTGATGCATTCCGAGAGCTCTCTGACCCTCCAAGAGACAGCAAGGAACCTTACATGATCAAGGTCCAGAAATGAAGCAAGAGGGTACTTTTTTACGCACATGAACTATTTCACTGATCTCCTTGCTACGTTTCTGGATCTTGATCGTGTTAATTGCATTGCTGTCAATGGAGGGTCAGAGAGCTCTAGGAATTCATTCTGAATATGAACAAAGGCCTTTATTTTTGGGTGAACTATCCCTTAAACAGAAGAAATACTTTTTATAAAAAAAACCTTTTAAAATAACAGTTTTTATTGCAATTACAGTGGCACGAAGTGAAGCAGATAAAAAGCTCCTCGTGGACAAATGGAACATGTTGTGTGAAATGGAGATTGTTGGGGAGAAAGGGGTTTTCATCTTCGGCCAATCAGGCTCGCTCACTTACTGTGAACTCTACACTACACTGAAGGTAACCAGTTTATCAATATGATTAAAAAAAGGCAATACATTTGTTCCTGCATTACCTCTTTGAGGTTATATAAATAGAGGTAGTGTTCTATGGTGTGACAGAAAAATGTAAAAACCACAATTTTTGTCAACTACCCATATTTATATATATATGAAACGGCATAGATCCTGTGCATGCCGGTGCAAGATTTCGAGGAGTACCGTGCAAACGAAGGCTGGGAGGAAGATGAAGAGGATGAGGATGATAAAATGGAGCAGGCTCTGAGTTTCGATGGACTGACGGGGTTGACAGAAGAGTGGAAATGTCTCCTGTATGCAGCAGCTGCTCTGACACTGGACTCTTATTCTGAGGATGTAGAGACAGACAGGAAGCGGCTGGAGGATCAGGGAGCTCTGGCTGAACTCGGAAGCAGAGAGAGGAGAGCTCTGTACGTGCGTTACGGTCAGAAGAGCATCCTACAGCGCTTGCAACAGCTCACCAAACCTACGTCTTAATGTTTTCACAAACATTCTTACATATGTCATGTGGTGCTGACACTGCATTCTGTGGTTAAGATTGAAGAATCCTCAGCCGATGTGGTGTCATTCAAATTAAGTTTTCCATTTTTTGTGTTGTACATTTTCCAAAGAAATCACTTGGAAGAGGGCCCAGTCTGTGTTTTGATTGTGTGCTTCACATTTATTGCTAGGTGATTGTAACTTTGCTATTTCAAGTTAAAATTACATTTACATTACAGTTTAAAAATCATTCCCACGGCTGTTCTAGGAGTATGTATGGTGAACGAGTATGAAATCCTAAGAAAAGGATGTAGTACTTTACCATCCACTGTTATTTACAACAGTGAATTCCACTTAACTGTAACTGCAAAAATACACAAAACTACTTGTGTTGCTTTAATATTGCTGTCAAGTCATACCATAGAGGACTGTAAGGCTGATTTTCAGGCATGTTGATGAAAGATTTGCTTCCACACGTTTAATTTTGTATTTCTACCCTTTTCTATGTGCTTAAAACACTTCAATTTTTAAATCTTTTAAATCCCTTTAACAGGGACCAGAAACCATAACCTTTGTTTCAACTAACATTTCAACAAATGCAAATGAAACGGAGGCAAAGTTGCAGTTCAAGTGTTTAATGCGGTAACTACAGAATGCATACATACAGGAAATAAGTAGCGGAACTAAAGGCAACTACAAAGTACTACAAAATACAACACGCGGACCAATACATTTACAAAACATTCGAAATCCTTACAAAATGAGCTGTATTGGTCCTTTTTTGTTCTGCAAGTTGAATCTTTGTACAAACTCCGAAGATCCAATTTACCAACAAATTTCTGAATATTTCCACAATTGTACAAGTGCCAGGGAGAACCTCCAACCCAAGATTTGTTTTCTCACAGGTGCAAACTAGTGACCCCCCACCCCCTGCAGTCCAGGACATCTGTCCGATCCTATCAGCTCACCACACTGATAGCGCTCCCCTTAAAAACCAAACCTCAAAAAAATAAGAATAAAAAAAAAAATAAAAATAAAACAAGACCGCTTCCTTAGCCACTACCAAGCTTCCAAACAAAAGTCAATCCGTCTTGAAGGCAAAAAAATAATTTATGGAGAGTTAAGGGAAGCCAAACAGCAAGGAGTGAAATGTGCTCAAGCATGTGCCTCACCTTTGACGAGAAAAAAAAAAAAAATTACTCAATCTGCTCTTAAATGTCCCTTTTTAATATTTACATTGAACATTTTTAACTTGAGGGGGGGAAAAAGGAAGCAAAAGAAACTCCTCAGGTCAGATATTGCCCGGTGGAAGGCGAGCGGGAATCCAGTGCCAGCTGTGTGTCGATCAGACGTGCAGGGTGTTGGTGGGGCAAATGAAGGGTTGGGGAGAGGGAGAGCTCTCTCTGGGCACAGGAGCAGTTCCTGCAGCCTAACTGGCACCCGTTCCCTCCATCACCTGCTGGGCCTGCTTCTGCCCCATGCAGCACTGAGCCACCGACTGGAACAACCTACACCCACACAAAAACACTGCAGTTATTTTGTTGTGAAAAAGCAGAAAGATGTATGTGTGTCATGTTGGCTTCCTTACTTCTCGATCTCTGGGGCACAGTGCACAAAATCATGGCTCCAGAACTTAAAGGCAGGGTTCTTGATCAGCTCAATGAAGGTGATGAGCAGACCCCACGGGTGCGGCCTGTTCACAATCAGCCTCTCCAGCAGTACCCTGCATGACAAGTTAGCCAGGGTTATTATAGTTATCTAGAACATTTAAGCGGTATTTTAAAACAAATTAATTGAAATGAATTAGAAAAAAAAAAAAAAAACAGTTTAATTGCTTAACTAACTTTAATAAAAGTTCAATTCTCCAGAAAACTTAATTTAAACCACAAATTATAGAAGTACCTCAATGACACCAAAACAAGCCAATACACAAGTGTACCACATAAAATAAACTTTTCTTTAAAATTTTAGGTGTAACTTTTCAATAAATCTAAAACATTTATCATTAACTACCAAATTAACAATGAAAAATATTTCTAAAGTATCTGATCTTAATTCCAACATTTACTAATAAATAATAAAAGAAACAGGATGAGTGTGACTTCTATACTTTAACAAACGAAAAGCCCATTGTTAATTTTTACTAATTTCTAAAAAAACATAGTATCCATACATATAACACATTCGTATAATCCTAAAAACATTAGTTGTCTTTGTTGTTTAACGAAATTCTGGCAGTGTCAGAAAATGAGGTGCATACTCCTTCAATGTGACTTTTATGACCAACATCAAACTATGTTTTTCAAGAATAGCTTTAATTCTGATCATGGCTTTGAATTTCTTCTAACCACCATAAACTCCAGCGCTTCCATCCTCTTCTCACAGAATTTGTGTGATATGTGAGTGTACTTATGATAGCCAAAGTTTCAGCCTTGCATGTAATGCAGTTTGCGGTCACAGAATGTGTATGGGTTAATAATGTAAAACCCCAGACAAACCCCACAGTGTGACATGATGATCATGCTCGTATAGTCTGAGAAAATCAAAAATCACTTAAAAAGTATATTAACTGGAACTAAACAGTGCTAGGTGTTCAAACAGAAATAAGTAATTCAATTCACTGCCATACCTGGTGATCTGCTCTTGAATGGCTTCAGCGTTGGCCTCGGCAAACAGATACAGCATGGTACAGCTAAAGTAGTGTGTGTGGCTGTTTGGATAACGCAGCTGATTGGCTATCGCATTCAGGAACAGATAGCGGCCTGGGATGAGAAATACAATGTGAACTAAACCTGAGTGGGGAACAGTATGTAACTTTATTTACTTATTTTTTTTTAAGTATCTCACCCTCAGTGTCTAGATCCACTGCGAGGTTCTGGAATATGTCCATGTGAGCCGAGTGAGTGATAGTGCTCATGGAGGGAGTGCTGCCCTTGTTGTGGATGTGAGCAATGGCCTGGGTTCCAACGTACAGCACCAGAGCATTGATCAGCTGAATGTTGTAGCGGTTGCCTGGCTCGTTGGACACCTGGTGGTAGAATGGATTATTATGAAAAAGTCCCATTGACTAAAAGAGCTGACTAAATCACCGTTTTGTAATTCAAATTGGTGCCCCTACCTGCAGGTTGCTGCGCAGCTCAGAAAGGAAAGTGACAGGAGAACGGGTCTTGAGGTAGGAGTCAAGATCCTTCTTAAACTGGGACGGCATCACACCGGTGAAATTAGTGAGGATGCGGGGAGCGATGTTGATCTCACTCAGCATATCCACCTGGTGAACACACAGAAACTGTTACATACAAGCACAAGATGACCTGCATCCTTCATACTAAACCACAACGCATCACATCTGATGGCGAATGTGCAACTCTCCACCTTCAGATTAGGGGTGAAGGGGTCTGGAAGCCTCATGTTGCGGGGGAAGGCACTCAGGATCAGGTTCCTCAGCTGGATGCAGTTGGGCGGGATGACATCGCAGAAGCCATAATGGTAGTCGCACAGGAATTCTGGGAAGTCATGTAGCAGGACAAGCAGCACACGAAGTGTTCCCTTGGAGAGTAGAGAGAGACACAATGCAAGATCACAAACTGACCTAAAGAACAAACCGACAGGCTTTCAAAGGCAGGACTAATCAAATACCTTGTAGAGAATTTGCATAGGTTTGTTCAGCTCAACATTCCTTAGGAAGGGTGCAAGATACTTGAACAAGTCTATCAGCAGCTGGGCATACATTGGCCAACCCTGCAAGAGAGGAAAGAGATGTTTAAGGCACCAAGACAATCAGTGATTGGGATGTGGACAGACCAATGGGGTGTCCAATCTTGCTCCTGGAGGGCTATTTTCTTCTAAAGTTTGGCTCCAACGCAACTGCCTGGAGGTTTTGAATGATCTTTATGACTCTGATTAGCTGGTTCAGCAAACTCTGCAAGAAGTTGCCCTCCTGGATTGGACACCTGATACATGTTCAGTAGATACAGACCTTCTGTTGTGGGGTATGTGCGAGCATCCTGGCAATGAAGATTCGGTGCGAGATGAGCTCCAGCCAAGCATAGACAAAACCAGGTGCTTTAGTTGGCCTCAGGATGTGGAAGGTGTTGCTGAAAAGAGACACATGTCTTTTAACACCCATTTAAAGACTAAACACAGCTAGGTGCAGTCACATCAGCAACATTTCTGTGCAACTTCCCAATTTTTATTTTTGTCAATAGTGTAGTGATGTATAAGGCAAAGCTCACAGAGACATCACTTGCGAACCAAGCCATTTTCTTTTGGTAAATCTAACCAAATGTGAGCAACTCAAACCCACTGATCCTACTAAAAAACACCAAAATTCACCAAACAGCGACAGAGGTGACAGCCCCTTAAAACTTGAATGCTTACCAGAAGGCAGTGAGGGTCTGGAAGTTGATGGTCTCCAGCACATGCTCTGGTGCGTTAAGCTCCAGCAGGAGCATAATGAAGATTCTGTGGTATGGAAGCTGCTGGAACTCTGTCTGCCTCACATCGTGATCCTGGATCAGTACACCCACCACAATGCCTAGAACCTGCACCATGATAAGAAAAGCAGTGTTATAATTATTATCATTCATATTTTTTTTAAGATCTTGATTAAAATCACCAATGAGCCACATCTAACCATTGTAAGCATTCCAACCTTGTTGAGCAGGTTGATTTTGGTGACCGTGTTGGTGGCCTCTCCGGAATGTTTGACAAGAAGCGCAATGAGCCGAACAAAAGCATCCAAGTTATGATAGCACTTGGCTCTGATGATGGCGGGGCTGGTGGTCGGGTGCTGCTGTTCGGCTTGAGCACGGTAACTGATCTCTACACACATTTCTGTGCACAGCCGGAAGAAGCGAGTGATCAGGTCATCGGTCTTCAGGATGCCCTGCTGGTGCATCTGTAAGAAAAAAAACAAGGCATGTGTGAATTAAGCAACGCAGGTCAATTACAGCATTGATCGGATTTAAGTTGAGACTTGAAACTTTTGTGTTTTGAGTGTTATTGCTTACCTGGCCAACAAACGCAGAGAAGGCCTTGGTGCTGTCCCTTCCTGCAGCTGCTGAGTGGTAAAGGTTGACCCATTCTCTCAGCAGGTACTCTGCCTTCTCTCTAAGGCCTGGTGGGTCATCGTACTCGGAGGCTTGAGAAATCCCAGAGTGCATCATGAAGTTTGGCCCACCATGGTGACGATCTATCATGGCCTCATAATTGGAACGGACGACATCCATCAGCTGGGGCAAACTAGGGGTTCCATAGAATTAATTCCAGGTTACTTACATTTTCCATAAAACTCAATTTCCATCAGATACTCAACTGCAGGACCAACAGCATAAGCAGTTGTCTTACCCTTCAGGAGCATTGGCTCTGGAGTGGGCATTGGTCCTCATTAGAGTCTCAATGGTGTGGAAGAGATCCGCTTCAGTAATGTGACTCACACTACGTTCGTCAACCAGTAGGAGCTTCACCAGCTGCATGGCGAATGCCACGGCCATATAGTTGAGCCCATTCTCCATGGACTTTAAAAAAACAAAATCAAAATAAAACGGATGGCATAAGAATCTTCTCATTTACAACAGTTTCCTTTTAAGTCCTATAGACACTCTCCTCACCTGAGCCAGGTGCAAGTCATACTGTTGCATGTTGACCAGGTGGTTTCTGATGAGGAGTTCTACGGCTTCAACATTGTACTTGTATTCATCTCTGCATTCAATCAGGCATCTATAGGGGGTGTAGAAGAAAAGATTTGGACCTTCAAGACCCGTCTATGCTTATAACAAATATGTTTACTCCGCAGTTGTAGTACTGGCCTGGTGATTTGTTTGTTGCACCACTGTGGGCCGTAGGCACGACCGTCCTGTAGGGCTTTCAGCACCAGTAGGTGGCACTCCCTGTAGCTCAGCAAAAGATCAGGATCAGCACCACTGGTGGCATCCAGAAGACCCTCGACAGCCTAAGAGTGAGCAAGCATAAGATGTGTTCAATTTAATCTGAGATTGTTTTGCATGGATGTCCAGTCTTACACCTGTAATGCCATGTAGAGGTAAGCTCCAAAACATGTGTTGGGACGTTTCTGAAGACCAAAAGGAGTTAGGATTGAAGCTAAACTCCGCAGAACAGGAGCAGGGCTGGACAACACTTCCTTAAAATGTAGTTAAGTTTTTCTCCCAGAGTCTCTCTAACCTTCTGCAAAAGGCCCAGGGCAGCGATGCCATCACGGGAGTTCCTAGCCATGACAACGGCCTCCAGAAGGCTGCGTATGGCCTGGGTCTGTGGGTTCATGGCCAGGGCAGGCGGAATTGCATGCAAGTGCTGCTCCAGGTCTGAAATGCACTTGTCATAGATGTGAGCCACATCATCTGTTGGCCATGCCTGTTGCTGCAATGCAGAAAAGAGAAACATTTAAGCTACTTTACCAATGTGACAACCAAACACAACCACTTCAAGTATGGGGTCTATACCTTCATTGGTTGGGCAAGGAAACCAGTAGGCTGAGACAGGTCATTACTGGGTAGGAAGCCTGGAACATTACGGGCGAACTCCTCATAAACAGCCAGCTGTTTAGGATCTACTCC
Source organism: Enteromius trimaculatus (assembly GCA_032361065.1). Classification (NCBI taxonomy): domain Eukaryota; kingdom Metazoa; phylum Chordata; class Actinopteri; order Cypriniformes; family Cyprinidae; genus Enteromius; species Enteromius trimaculatus. The sequence goes on along the minus strand of JAUMHP010042254.1, from coordinate 15,551 downwards.
ACCGACCTGGAAAAGTGAAGCAAGTTAGAATCGCACATTGACATTCAGAATAATAAACCACTGACCCAACAAAAAGCACTCGCCTTAAGTCTTATCTGCTCCGGCATGCGCTCAGCCTGATAGGTGAGCACCATGGGGTCACAGTAGCGACGGCCTTCTTGGCGAGCATGCTTCCTCAGCTCGAATTCCTGCAAGACAGAAATTGTGTCCAAATCAGACTGTATGACACGACCGCGCTACAAATGACAAGTAGCTGTTTCTCAACCGGTGTAACAATTAGGACAGCATGCAGGGACTCACAGTCGCCAGTCTCTTGTCCATCTCTGGTCCAGCCTTTTCTACTGCCGTCTTCTGGATGAAGCAACAAGCAAGCTCACAGTTGTCCTGTGCAATGCGAGCAGCTGCCTCCTCCATCATCTCTCTCTGCTGGGGTGTGGGAGCCTGAAATGGACATGCCCAGCATATCAGAAAATGCTGAAAATTGAACCATTTTGTGTGTCCGGATGGAGTAAAAAAACCTATCCCTACCCTAAGAGCTGCAGCAAAGCTGTTCTTCAGGTTGGTGGCGATGCTCATGAGTAGAGGCTCCCTGCAGGTGATCATGGCCATGCCGGCAGTCAGGTTACGCATCATGTGGTGGGCAGCGACACGCATATGAGACTCCTCAGAGTCTAGTGCGAAGTCCTTCCTGACTATCTGCTCACAGGTGGTCATGGCGATCTTGATGGATCGGTCCACCACTGGGTGAACCAGTTCCTGTACAGCACGCTCAATTGCTGGTCTCACACACTGCTTCAGCTGAGGATGGGCCTGTAGTAATGGGATCTACAAAAGAACAAATAAAGTGAGGAAGAAAATGTATAATTTTTTATATTTGAAAAAGTTAGATTTTAAAAAGAAGTTTTGGTAGAGTGCAAGACTAACATTAACATTGATGTTGATGTGCGGGGCCAGGCCAGCCAAGGCATACACATTGATGTCATGGTAGCTGAACTGTGGTGTGGGCGGCCCGGTAGCAGTACAGGCCGTGGTGGTGGCCGGAGTTGACGGAGCAGCTGTAAATGGAACAGAATCTACTCCAGGTTAAACAGGAAAAGGGAAAACCATGGAAAAAAGCATGCACCATACAAAGTGCCTGTTGTAGTGTTATACCTGTTGTAACAATAGGCAGCATCTCCTCAGGAGGCTTGGTCTCTTTCTTTGGCGCCGAGAGCTGCTCCTCCAAGTTCTTCAGCTTCTCTTTGTCTCTCAGTAGGTTTCCTGGTTTAAGGTCACTGATGTCCAAAGACAGATTCTTGCAGAGCACCTCAATCTCAAACTTGAGGTTAAGCTGTGAAGAGAGAATTGTGGGACTGAGTAAGAACTGCTTTCATTGGAAGCTTATGTATCGTAAATTAAGCATCAATGAAAGCAACCAACCTTTAAGTCATGTTCCTGGTGGAGCTCAGCCAGTACATTCATGATACCCATGGTCCAAGGATTCTGTGGTCTGAATATCTACAAAACAGGGCACCAATTGTTAAAAGAGGTTATGTCCTGATATTTGCAAAACTGGCCCGCACTCAACACCTGACAGCAAAACTGGGAGAGAAAATTGCATGATTATTACCACACTTCGCAGACTTGATTCCAAGACTTTGGCCACAAAGGGGACGACATACAGTAACTCCTGCTGGCCTTTTACATAAGCCTCCAGCAAGAGAGATTTCAGCTCCAGGTCCTATAAATCACACAGGAGGTATAATAACAAACTGGATCCTTTTTATAAAATGTTTCAACTTCAAGGGATGGATAATAAAAAAAATTAACTCACTGTATACAGGATGGGTTTGTTTTTAGCTAGGGTGATCATTCCAAGCCAGTGACCCAAATTCTTCAGCAGGGATCGATCGGAGAAGTTAGCAGCTGCCTTATCAGAGGTAAGAAGGACCTGACAAACAAAATGGGACAACATCAAGTCATCATAAGGTAGGCATACCTAGGTTTTATGACTTTACATGTTATAATAAAAAATAATACCTTGATGTTTCTGTAAGTCTCATTGAGAACCATTTTGACAAACTCTGGGTTTTTCAGTGTGTCCAGAAAGTTAGAATACAGGCTGTGGAAGTTGGGCTCAATGCTGACACGCTTCATAACCAGGTACTGAGAAACCCAGGGCATGAATTCTTCTTTCACAGTCTCTTTCAGCTCCTCCACCTTCAAAAACACAGTAAAAGATGATTTAGTAGGTAAAGACACAGACGTATGATATATAACAAAGCTCCAGATTTTAAGTACAAACCTTTTGGGACATGTTTGATTGGGACAAGTTGTTGAAGATGAATGCAATCTTCTCCTGAACATTCTCTGGGGGCTCAACGATTCTTTCAGTTTGGTCTGTGGCCACCAACAAAGTGTCAATGTTTGTGGTGTTGATTGAAGGCTGTGAAAGAATTTAAAACATCAAATACCAGAGATGAGTCCATCTTGGCCCAATGATTCAAATGACATTATGGAACAGTGATTATGTGCACTCACTGGCACGTCCTTCTTCGGTCCGACAGCTGTAGGTCTCGTGATGGTGGTGGTTTTGGCAGCGGTGGTGGTTGTGGTGGCTGTGGTCACTAAGGTGCTGGCCTGGCCAGGTTGAGGGGCTTTAGGGGTCTGAGATTGAGCTTGAGCCTGGGCTAAAGCTAGGCTACCTGGGGTGGTAATGGAGCCTTGCATCTTCACAGGAGGGTCTCTGGACTGCTGGCCATACTCAATATACTATTAACAGAAAATGGACATCATAAAACAGCTGAAAGTTTAACCAACTAGTGCAGAGTGAGATATTACAGGAAAACGCTGTGGGCATGACCAAAAAAAAAAATTAAAAACTAGGTTACCTCTTGTAAATGGTGTGGAAACTGCAGGAAATGGGCTATTGACGCCAAGTGCTGACAGTACTGGGGATAGTCCTTCAGTCTGAGGAGGAAAACCGTTCACATTTAACAATTCAACATCAAGATGCAAATTAAATCTTGTACGGTGAAATCTGACAGTACCTATTTTTAAATCTATCTAGTGCTGCGATTCCAAAGTAATACATCTTTGACCCGAAAGGTTTGCGTAAGGCTTCCAGGACATATCGTAAGGCCAAGCCCAGCGCCATGTACGTGACCAGGCCTTTCTCAATGATCCCCCCGAAGAGGCAAGCAGTGATGTGCAGCTCTTTGTCTGGATACTGAGGGAAGAATCGGTACTCCTCAAACAGATTCCGCAGCATGCAGTTAAAAACTTCCCGTTCCCGTTTGATGTTCGAGTCCTTGAATCTCTGCAGCATTTCCAGCACCTACATTGAAAGATTCACTATGAATTTGAAGGCTCTACCGAAGAAATTAACACTGAGGTATTACAAAAGAACAAAAGCACCATTCTACTCAGTTACTTCTGCTGATCTCACCTCATCCACAGACATTGTGGGGTGTGGTGGATGGTTGTAGATGCGCTGGAAGTAGCTGTTTGCCTCATCGTCTATCTCCTTACTAAAGTGCTGGTTTGCCTCGGGCCACACCTGAGAGAGGTCAGCTGTAGCAAAGGAAAAACAACATGTTACAGAACTTTATGAATTAAAATATTCTGAAATTGAAGAAAAACGGACTAAAATGTAAATTGAGAAAAACGAGTTCCTGGCAAACAGTTTGTTTTCCTTTATAAGTTTGACGGAAGAAAATATTTACACAAGGATTCAAGCTGGTTGCCAAGAACATCTTGCAGTAATGTAGACTGACCTGTATTTCCTCTTAGGTTCTAATGACATTTTTTGGCCAAGAGAATTAAACTGCACAGAGATAAGACTCTGTAATGTGTCAAAAGGACTTTTGGAAAGCTTTGAAGTTCCAGTTTTGAGAGGAAATACAGCTTGAGGTGCCTGGCACTCTCTCAGCCACACCACCACTTACAGGTCTTCATCTTACTCTGCTGGAAGGTGGGCGGGTTCAGCCCCGGTGTGCTCATCTTCCTGGTGCCGAAGGGGTCGCTGCTTACGGCGGGCATGCCCAAACCTGAGCCAATCCCAGTCAAGCTTGTGCTCAGAGAACCTACATAAGCAATCCAAGAAATGCATTTGTAATTAAATTAACTGAAAAACATTAGTACCACAGTTTAGAACATTGAAATCTCACTATACCTGGGAGCTGAGAAGAGAGAGGGATTACTGGAAAAGCTGTACTGGGGTTGGCATTGGGCAGGTTTGAGAAGGCTTTGGCTGGGGACTGGGGGTTACTGAAGGCAGAGCCCTGCAGGCTGGGGAATCCTTGCATGCTCGGGGTGTGAGAGGTGGACGAGACACCAAGACTCAAAGAGCCCATCGCAGAAAGAGGGTCCATCTGAAATACAAAGGAAGACATGAGTACATTACCAAAACACAGTTCAGCCAATCTTGATGCTGATATTCTTGTTCATTCAGTATAGTGCTGCACGATTTGGGAAAAATGTCACATTGCGATCGATTATTAAGGTCAAAATTGCGATTGCGATACAATATATAAGTGGTTGGATTCAACTTGCTTGATTTAAAGGAAAATGCACACACAGATAACTAATAATGCTGAAATCTGTATTTCTCAACTGAAATACAGTGCAATCTAGCAACAATTATAAATTAATGTTTTCAAACTAAAATGTACGAAATTAAATAACAGTAACATCTTTTTATTACTGAATTAAATTACATTTGACTTTTTAATTTTATTTGAAAATTTTATTACAAGCTAAAGTCAATGCAAAGACGCAATTAGACATCCTGCAGTGCGATTCACGCGTCAAGCACGCCGGTTTTACTGCAAGCAAAAGCAGCGCGCACCGATTGTGATTTCATACTGGCAGCGTTTGTTGCGTGCCGCTTCCGCTTCCGCGCTGCTTATGCGTTCAGTGTGTCTCGCTGCCGGATGTCTAATTGCTTCTTTGCATTGACTTAACATGTAAATCCCTCACGCTCAATGCTTCATTTACGTCAACGTAAATGAACGCAAGAATTAATGTCTTGTTACGTCCACAAATGCATTTGTTTATTTAATATAGTTGCAACATTTGTTGTAATGTAATCGCATAGCCTGACATCGCAATTGCGATATGATTAATCGTGCAGCACTAATTCAGTAGTTACCTGCACAGGTGAAATAGCATCTAAGCTGCTGGTGCTCGGAGCTCGTCCCTTTGGCAAGACTCCTGGTGGCGGCTGCCGGGCCTTGTTCATCACATTGCTACAGTTGGCCACCATGGTCAAGATCGTCTCTGACAGCTCTTGAGACACGCTCCTGCTCAAAAGAAAGCCAAGTGTTTAACTTAAACCCAATCCTTTTCTTAAAATGCTTAATAACATGAGCAAGGGCTCTATATACGCACCCAGCACAAGACTGCAGACATGCAAGCATGGTAGCCAGTGTTTCAGGAGGAAGTTGAGCACTTTTCGGCTGATCTTTCTCTGGGGCCAAACCACCCATGATAGATGGACAACGTCTCTTCAGGAATGTGACACATGCCTGGATGAATGGCTCCTAATCGACAAACACGACACGTCAGTCTTCATGTGCACTGACTTGCATTTCAAAACATTAAAAGTAACAGACGCTTATTTTAAAGATGCTGTTTCTTTGGAATTTTGTTCAATGTAAAATTTTGAAAACTAACGTATAAGCAGCACAACTGTTTTCAAGATGGATCTGTTTGAGCAGCAAATGAGCATATTAGAATGATTCTTGAAGGATATTCTCACACTGAAGACCAGAGTAATGGCTGCTAAAAATTCAGCTTGGCAAAAAAGCTTGAAATTAAATAAAAAGACTTTTGAACAGTGGTGTCAGAACTGAAAGCTCACTTACCCCATGCTCTCGAATTTTGTCAGTAAGCCATTTGTCAAGTTTGAGGTATTCACGGCGAGAGGCAAGTGCAGCAAGGTCAATAACAAAGGCAAATGGAGTACCATTCAGCAGCATCGATAGAGACTGCAATGCACAAAATTAGAGCATTCAAATGTTAAAGTACATTTAATCTTTAAAAAAATAAGGGAATAGTTTTCAATGTCCAACCCTATTAATCTACTCATGACAGCAGGGGCAGGAGATCAGTACCTTCAAGTCCTGAGCCACATCCAGGATGCGGGATAGCTTGGCCTGGTCATATTGCTCTCCTCTCATGTACCACTCAGCCATAGAGTGCATGATCAGCTGGCGGATGGAGGGGGACTGGCCCTGGAAACATAACTCAGGAATATTAATACACAGTGACAGCAGAACAGAACTTTGCACTTCTTCGAACTGATGTTAAATCCACCCACCTGTCCATGCCAGGCATAGTGCAAGATGATGGCAGAGTTGGGGTGGTTGCCAAGGAAGATGGGCATGAGGGTAGAGATGAGCTCATGACGTAGGGTGTGCCAGGAGGTGCTGATCTGTAGCAGCGCCAGCACTAGCATGTCTGGACAGTGCTTGATAGGGAAGCTGAAGAGCTGCTTCACCTGTTCATAATGCCCGACTTCAGAGAGGCGCAAGAGGCTCTCCACTAGGTCCAAGCTCTTCCTGTTGAAGCGAGAAAAAAAAAAAAAAAAAAGACATAAAACATACTGTTTTTTTTTTTTTTTTTAAACTAGATTGTCTTAAATGGGTCAAGACTTACCATGTGGCTATTTCTCTGTTGTCATCCTCAGGTGGGGCCTTCAGGATGTCAATGGCAACAGTATGACAGGGGTAGTCAGCAAAGCAGAAGAATTCAGGACTCATCAGCGAGTGTTGAATGAATGACAGCTGGAGAACATGAGAGATCAGGACTTCAATATGCTTCTTTACACTAAGGTTTAATCTGAATTGGCGACACTTCAAACTTCTTTTCTACCTGTCCTTCTGCATGCTTCCATGGTCTGTAAATGAGATCCACTGGGAACACCTCCATTCCCAGACCCCTCTGGATCCCATAGACCACGATCTGAAGCCCCTTACTGTCCCGAATCAGGAAGCCTGGGTGATCCAGCTCATAGGTCACCTCTTTGAAATTCAGATTGGGGTTCTGAGAAGAACAAGCAGTGTTATATTAACTTCTGGTCTTCTAACTAATGTTTGATCTGATAAAGAATCTAAAACAGCCTTACCACTTCTTTGACCACATCAATTAAAACTTCAACATTCCAGGTGTGGGCCTGAGAGCCGTCACTCTTGTCCTTCCCATCACTCCAGATCCCACCGCCCACTGGATTTGAGATGGACTACAGATAAAAATAAAAACTAGTTATTTAAACCTGTTTGGACTCCCTATACGATCCTTTCACTCAAACTTTGTTACATTAGAATTCCAGGAGAACAAAAACCTTGCCAAAACAGAAACCCTCACTAGTTATAGTTAACATACCTGTAGGCCTATACCATCAGATAGCCCAGAGTGCGTGCGGGCCATCATGCCCAGCACTCTGGCAACCTGACTGGCTGTCACCTCTCGCACCCCATACTGCAGGATTATGTTCCTGCACTCTTCAAGACTGGGGAAACACACAAATCAATAAATCATTGCAATCCCATTAAATGAAATACATTAATAGTTATATTTAACTAAAATGGTCCAATTTAACTCAAATTTCTTTTTTTGTACATTGACCAGTATCATGCTGACAAGGAATAGCATACATCATGTATATTATACATGATGTTTTAACATGTATAATTGCAGAAATTAAACTTTTGGGTGCTTCCCCCCAACCCCGCCATTTTAAGGTTAATACCTTGCACAAAAGCCATAGCCAACTTCTTGCATAAAGTCAGCAAGTGAACTCTCCATCATGGTCTTGTTTAATTCTCCAGAGTCTGGCAGGATCCTGTCCATGAGAATGTCCCGTTTGTCAGGGTACAGTAGTGGTGCGAGCACCACAGGACAGCGCTCCTGCGGGAAATCTGGGACACAAAAAAATAAATAAAATAAAAAAAAAAACACGAAATTAAATGGCTCTAGAACCCAGTGTGAGAACCAACTCCTATTGGGAAAACTAGACAAATATAACATGTAAAAAGTAATTATTTAGTGGAATTTTCCACAAACCTCTGCACAGTGTTTTGAGGAACGCGTCAATCTGCTCTTGTCCGACTCCGCTCGAGCCCTTCTGACCGAACAGAAGATGGGAGAGGAGCAGGTGCAGAACCTCTATGGCAATGTCCTGGAAGCCACCTTCCTGGTTCCCTCCGAGGTCCGCGTCCACGTACGAGCGGAGGAGGTCAGGAAGCTTCTGCTTCACAAACTGAGCAGCTGTGGGAAAAAAAAAAAAGTTACATGGGTTTGAGTTGAAAGAATCTAATGCTACAGAAGTGAAACTGAAAACAAATTAAATGTCAGGAAGTTAACACTTACCAAACCCTCGGAGGTCTGCGTTGCTTGAGTTCAGCAGAGCAAGGCCAAAAATCACCTACCGAAAGCAAGTGCATTTTTAAACGCCCATGCTCATCATTTGACATTACTTTGAAATATATGAAAACTTTATGCCTACCTCCTGAACCTTGCTTAGCTTGAGAACTTTACTCAGCTGAGTAAATAAATGAGGTGATGGTTTCAAACTCTACAAACAAGCAGACACGAAACCAATAAACACAATGAGTATCATACAAGCATGTAAAAATCACAAAACAGACAAATCTGAACAAACAAAGCCAGATCAACAAACCTTTTGATAGTGCAGGGGATTGTCAATGGCGTAGCAAAGCGTTGAAATAAAATTTGGTTTCGTAATAAGAGACACACACTCCTGTATCAGAAATTGTGTCTGAAGCAAATAAGAGATGGATAATAAAACATTAAAACAATTTCTGACACTAATAAACTGTCATTTTTTAAAAAGACTGAATTTACAAAGCAGAAGCTACATTTATTACCTGGTGGAAATCTTTGCCACTGCTTTTACCATCGCCACTGAAATCCACATGGGAAAAGAGACAGCGTAATAAATGCCGGTCTGCCTCAGGGCCGTGACGATTCACAATCTGAGGAAAAGTGATGCATCAAATCGTCAGTACCTTCGGTTGACTGATACAACTAGCAATGCTGACTTGGTTCTCTAAATTTCAGGTTACATATCAAGCATATATAACGACACCAAAACACCATCGACTCACATGTTGTATTTCCTGCTGGCTGGCTCTGTAGTTTTTCTTAGTTAAATTGTCCACCAGGTAGCTGATTTGAGACAAAGCCAGCGAGAGCGAATCAAGATTCATTGCTGGTTGGGGCGGAAGCAGGCGGCCGAGCCCGGCGCAAAATCACCATTATTCCCCTTTAGTCACTTCAGTGATAGGTTACTTCTGTCGGTCCCCCCCCCCCAAAAGGTGTGAAAAGTGTCCGGTGTCCAACAAGCGAGTCTCTGGGTGGATGCTGATTCCAAGTAACTTCCTTCAGTGCAGTTCTTAGTGTAACATCTGGACAAACAATGATATAAAAGCAATTAGAAAGGGCAAATTAAATCAGCAACACACATCTAAAGAGATTTCCATAACACAATTTGAAGGAATAATTGTCTAAAAAATATTTCCAATAGTTTTTTGATTTACTCATTCAAAACCTTCCATTGAACTAGGGAATACAAAAAGATGCTTTATTGTTTATATTATTGTCAATGAAAACATTAGGTCAAACATACAAGTATAATACGTACAAGCACTACATAACACCCATTATGTACTCTTGTAAACTTTTGTTCTCCAACATAAAAGTCTGGTAGGCCCTCACACTTCACTAAATAAGGTATGCTCCCACAGTTGTGTGAAAAGTATCCAATATTTTAGTTTTTCATTTAAATAAAAGCATCATTGGGGATTTTTGTTCTTTAGAAATTTAAGTGTGAATACATTTGTTACACCTTTTCCAACTAAAATTTGCATATATTACAGTTTTCTACACAGGTTTGAAATGACACAATTGAGTAATTTTTTTCTCTCTCCCCCTTTTGAAAATATTCAGGATTCTCCAACTTAATTAGTAAAACACCACAACAGTACATTACCAGTTTAGGTTTTAAAAACAGTTAAAATCTCCAGTTCCATGATCTAACGCGCTGAGGGGAACTAAACTGTACAGCTGCAAAACCGGAAGTCATACCCATTCAACCTCTCACAGGCCTTGAATAAAGTTGAAGGGTCGTGCACACAAAGTAAATAAACCTTTAGTACGTGTAATTGCTGGTACATTAAAGCCGTCAGTGCTTGTAAGATTTGAGAAAACAGATGTTTAAAGTGTGACGTTTTGAAACTTAAGAGCAAAAGTGATTTCCACAACATGCAGGCGTTTCTAACATCCTTTACCTGCTGAAGCGACTTTCTTGAAATATTTACTAGTAAACGGTCAAAAGAAACAAAATAATTAGTTAAATCATCTGAAGAGCAGTTTTTAAGCTATAACGAGCTTAAAATGTACAGCGTCGATCACTAGTCAAGTAAAACCGCATGTATGACCGACGAAAACGTTCAATAATTTAACAGGTTTCAATCTGAATTATTAACAGGTGATTTGTGTTATTCTCACACAACAGCTCCTAACAACAGTTTGACTTGAAACCATCAAACACTCCCAGTTTGACTGTGGACAACACCGTTAGCATATTAGCATTCCCACTGCTAACTCATCTTCCATCCAAGCTGCTTCTAATTTATGTATAAGTAACGTTACCTAACTACGAGTTGAAAATCTCTTCGCACAGCTTTTCAGCATTTAGTCTACTCCAAAGAAAAAAAATCTCGAAATTAACCCCCGACATCAATTTAACAACCAGTTCTGTCAGACTCCAGCAGCCGCCGTGCTAATTCAGAGCAGGCTAGCAGCTAGGCTAAGCTAACAGCCTAAACCTCATTGTTCCGAACGGAGCCGAACGGTAGCCTGTTCCCGAAATCTGTGCGACATGCTCTGGAGCATCTAGCTGACAGGAACAAGCCTGTTGGCTTAATTGGCTATTTATCTTAGAAATGTGCATTACGAGAGTTTTGGTACATCTTTTTTTTGCCGCTATAAGCTCGTGTAAGTACAATTAAAACGCAAGCAAACGTTTCAGTATAATTCAGTTCAAGCATAAATACAGCTAATTTCTGGCAATCAAACATGTTACTCCTGTGTAACGTAAATGCGTATTAAACGCACTGATATTTGAGTAAAATCTATTAATGTACATGTAGGTGCTTGTAAAGCAGTGTTAGTGAACATTAGCAACCATGCAGATTGTAAACAGCTGCACTGCTGTCGTCTGGGCCTCACTCAACACATTTATATCGTTACAGAAACCGAGCAAGGCAACAAACTCGGTGTCTAAATCACTCCAGCAGTGTCCATGTAACGTTAGCCATAGCGCTCACCCCACGAGCCTTATTCCTAATTAGAAAGTTTTCACAATTCATATGATAAATGCATCCACCGAACTGTTACGGGCCGTTAAAGGGAAATTCGTGGTTTCAGTACGCACGGAGTCGGTTGGGTTATTAACAATTTTTGAGCATTAACAGCTATGTTAGCTACACGCTAACCAGCTAACGCTGAATTAGCCGAGCAGACAGCATATGAGAACCAATTCATAACTTTAGCGATTTGTGAGATTGTAGCGAAAACCCTATCGCGGCGAGAATGCGCGTTACCTCGATCCTGGAAGAATTACGTGCGGATGATCATTTTCGTCGTATTTCTTCGTTCTGATCTTGACGGATAAAAGGTCGCTTTCTCCCTCGGTTCGGTTTGGATTTTTCAAAATAAAATGGCGACTGTCACGGCACGCGCGCGCACCCAGTGCGGTGCTTATTGAGCCCGCGCACGAGCTCGCGGCTACGCAACATAATAAATGACGCGCGCTGACGGTCCTCCACTCTCATGCGCACAAATGTGCAAAGTGATGGAGGCTTCGCGCAGATGCGAACTCACACCTGTTGCTGTGCGAACGGATCGCCAATTATTATAAGTTAGGATATCAGTTGGGGTTTTGCAGGAATGTACTGTTCAATCTTTTTGCTCTAAATAACCCAAACACACTTTTATGAAACACAAATTTATGATCCACACACAAACACAACGTTGTTTTAAGAACGATCATTATATAGCCTACAGTTTTATGCAAAAGTTTGGGCACCACTTGCAGAATCTGTGAAAAATGTTTAATAAAATAAAAGAGATTATACTTAATGGCTGTTTACTTAAAAGATGTTTATTTGTAGTCCACAAGACAAAGCTAAATATTTTTAAAATAGACTAACCCCCTTCAAAAGTCGGTTCTTGGTTGGTGTGTGGTTACCTGGATGATCCACAGCGTTTGTTTTTGTTTTTTCGTGACGGTTGTTCTTGAGTCCCATGTTTGTTCCGAACAGTTAAACTGCACTGTTCTTCAGAAAAGCAGTGACTGTATGATTTTAAGATCTTTTCACACTGAGGACAGTTTTGAGACTCAAACACAACTATTAAAAAAGGTTCAAACATTCATAGACGCTCCAGAAGCGAACAAGATGCATACAAATTTTCTTATTTTGTTGCAATTATATTTATTTTCTCCCATGTAGTGCTACAGAAAATACTTGCAGGTTTGCATAAGTGCAATTTAGCTTGATCTTCACTTTTAAAAAGTTTTCACCCCCCTGACTCTTAATGCATTATTTTAAAGTATCTCTTCTGCTATTAAGGTCCATTCCATTTCAAATAATGAGATTATTATTTAATGATTTAGGGCCGGTTTCCCGAATAGGGATTAGATTAAACCAGGACTCGATCTTTGCTAATTTAGCAGATTTAAGAGTTTTTAGAAACACGACTTACAAAATATGCATTACCTATGAGCATGTTAAGACCAAACAATGGCAATGAGGTATTTTAAGATATCTAAGTGCAAGCTTTTTCCAGTTTAGACAGGTCTTAACATCTATTTTAATCTAGGACTAGTCTTAAACCCTGTTTGGGAAACTGCCCCATAGTGATTAGAATAATCTGGTGCAGCTGGAGAGCAAAGTGCTCTTGAATCAGCGATAACAACAACAACAACAACAACACAAACATATTCACTCATAGAATTTTTAATATGTACAGGCCACATTGTACAACTGAAAATCCAAATTTCAAAAGCCTTAGCTGTGGATTACAGCGTCACAAAATATTCAACAAAAGTATACAACCATATAAAAAAATCATTTGAAACATTTGAATGCGTTGAAAATATGAGAGGATACTCCATAAACAAACACGTAATTGATTGCAAGATCAGAAAATTGAAAACACAACAGAGAATGCCAAATAAATACTGTACAACAAGTACTGCATGGTACAAACCCTGCCTGCAGGCCAGCAACGCTTTCTGACTTATGCACATTTTGATATTTGTTATAAAAAAAAAAAAAAAAAAATAGCGTAATGTAGTGTAACATAGCTTGTAACATAGCTCTTTTTTTTTGGACACACACCACCTCCAAACAGTTCTGACTGCAATACATGTGCACTTTGGCCCAAATCCTGATCAGACAAATAGCACCATAAACTAGGATCTTAAGGAGAAAAGTAACAGGTGCTACATTAATGCCATTGTGGTTTCTCCTTCACAATGCTTGAGTGTCTTAATCCACAATACACCATCATAACAAAAACCCCTGGAAGATGACGTACAGTAACAACACTGTGCTGGTTGTAATGACCTGTTCAGTTCTGTGCACCTTTGGGTTGACTGAAGCCCTTTGAATAATTAGTATCAGAAAAACAGTCCGTATGTGAGCCCTGAGCTGCTGTACTTGTACCTCAGCGAGTCATGAAAGTTCCTGGAAGTTTCTGGAATGTGCGTTATTGCCTGAAGAGTTTTGTAGATTGTGTTGGAGTTGCTATAAACGTTTGAAAAGAGAACAAACTTGAAATACATAAAGAGAATGTTTTTTTCCATGGGGATATACACTAAGAAATTTGATATTAGGTTAGATAAAACGTGGCGTGGAAACCAAAATTTAAAGCAAGACCTGACATGATTACATTATTTGGCATTCATCAAAAGGAATCCAAAACCTTGAGCTCAAACAATTACCTGAGGTCTTTCACACATAACCAGAATAAACTACCTCGAAATCACACACATATCGTACAAAACGCGCCATATTTCAAAACATGGTGTTGGTACAACTGCAAAAAATTCTCTCTTAAGACTTACTTACAAAAATAAATACTCTTTTCGATTCTTTGTTTAAAAAAAAAACAAACAAAACAAAAAAATGACGAGTAGCCAAATACATTTCAATGTAAAAAAAGGTAAAAATTCTCCTCGGCCATCTTAAACGTCTCACTATACACAGCACCAGTTCAAACAGTGTTGCAAAATTTGATGAGGCGGCTGAACTTTACAAGTTTCTGAAACCAGATCCTTAGAATATCTGTAAAAACCAGCCAAATATCAGGTGGTGGTTACTGGTTGAGTACAAAAGCAGTACAATTTTTTTTCCCCAAACACAAGACACAGTGAGGTAAAAATGAAACATTTGAACATAATGGGACTACTTGGGCAGCTTTTTTGATTCAGTATTAGCTGCTTGTTACACAACACGTTTGTTCTTACCCACAATGCAATACAAATATGGACAAAATTTTCAAAACAGCTAAGCCTTCGCTTAAATTGACTGTATGGCGACAAATATCTAAACATGTTTCAAAACAGGTGCATATTAAGACCCCAAAGAACAGCAAACCTCCTCAATGAAATAAATTGTTCTCTTTTATCAGTAATAAATACGTAATTTAATAACAGTATAGAAAATAAAAATCAAGCACCAAGATAAAGGAATAAATTAAGGGGAAATGTCTCTTGCCTCATTTGAATGATCCCTTCAAGCACCATTTAAAGTCAGTCTCCGGATGCCCACTAGGTGGCGACAGAGAACCAAATATATCTAAACTACCCAGCGCTCCTCAGCGAGCTATATAAAATACGACAAGATGAATACAAAGGTTGACAAAAATATTTTTTTTTTCTCTTTTAATTTCTTTCAGGTAGTTCAAGCAGTCGTCCTGGTTGAATTTTGTCTTGAGGCAGTAATGCAAATTTTCTTCCCTGGAGGAATTTGCTAGGACAAGTTGGTTGCGATCGCAAAATGAGAAGACCAGAAATGTCAAGCACCTTCATGAAATCAGTACATCACTCTTTCTTAAAATGCGCATTTCAAAGTGATGCCTTTTAGTTGTGGGAAGCAGCCTGGCAGCATGCTAGTTTATGCTTTTGTAGAGTAAACCTGATTTCGGATGTTATCGTTAAGAACCGAAAGCGATGTGATGTTTTCAGTCTTATTTCCTTTCAGTCACCTTGTTTCTTTGGATGCATATTAGTAAAACTAGGAAACCGCGTTAAAGCGGTTATTCGATGATTCCTAAGCTTTGGGGAAGCCAATGCCATGCTTTTGAGCCAGTGAGTTCAACGAAACACATTTTATACCCTGTCACCTTTCACATATACGCTCAACATCCCAAATCTACTGCAACCGGCGGATGCCATCACTGGAACTACACAAAGAAGGGTTTGTGTCTGCTCAATTTGAGAATCTTGCCCAGTCGCTGCTTCGCTGTAGCCATACCTT
>JAUMHP010042023.1:1419-27289 GCA_032361065.1 Enteromius trimaculatus | reverse complement strand
TCACACACCATGCCACATAACAAAACACAATTGGCATCTTCATAAGGACCCATAAAGTCCTTTCCCCACCCCCTCTTTATCACACACACACACACACACACACACACACACACATACACACACACCCAGCATTATTTCAGCAGCAGGAGCACACACTTACTGCAGTAACTCAAGGCAGGGGCATTGTATGAATACGGGTTTGGCAGCTGAACATTTCACTGTGGTTGCCTTTCAATGACATGCAGAGCGTGGAGGGCAATGTGTGTGTGTGTGTGTGTCTGTGTGTGTGTGTAAGGGTGTACACAGAAGTTACATTTCCAAAAATCTTGCAGGAATAGATCTTATTTCTTAGCAAACCCAAGTACTGGCTTTCTTAGTATTTGGTCCATGTGTGCTTTTATGTTTGTGACCAAAAGGAAAAGAAAACATTCAGTCTAGTGTTTGTGTTTTTAGGAAGGGTCAGAGCAGAGGAGAGTTAGAAAAAGACAAGTTAGTGAGGGAAGAAAACAGGCCACTTGAGCAGTTTAGAAGTAAAGTTTAATAATTTATATTAACAGTTATTAGTCAATATATTTACAATAACTGGTTGGTTTAATGCATTGTATAGCTGATATATATATACACTGCCCTCAAAGTTTGGAAACACCCCTGCCAAAGTGTGGTTTTGGATGATAACAGCATAAATCCCTATCATTATTGGTGCAAATACCGTACATTACAGTAACTTGACATTATCATTGAAGACCAGCAATAATATTTTTCATTTTGATTACCCCAATCACCCAACCTCTACCCAACTGAGCTACTATGTATAAACTCTTTATGTAATAAAATATGTTTTTGTAGTTTGTATTGTCCCTTATCAGTGCAAAATAATCACAAATTCAAAAGAATTCATGCCAATATTATCCAAAAGCCCACTTCTCTAGGGCATTTCCGAACATTTCGTGTATATGTAGTGTATATGTGTATATGTAGTGTATATATATGTGTGTGTGTTGATATAAAAAAACATCTCATCAACGTAATTTCTTTGACTAGATGAACACTATCGCTGACACAGCAAAGGTGAAGAGAGAGGCACAAATGCAAGTACACACACACACACAAGTACACTGTCCAAGTACACTGACCCGCACCCTCCCACTCTCGCCTCATCCCATTCCCAGCTGCCTTGACTGCTGGAGAGAAGGAGAGAACATTCCATTCCATCCAACCAAAATGTGCATTTTCCGGCCAGCACAGGACGTCTCTCCTTTTGTGTGTGTGTGTGTGTGTGTGTGTGTGTGTGTATCTTATTCAAAAGTGTGTGTGTGAAAGAGAGTCTGTATATGAATTGACTGAAAACTGTAGTGGACTGCATGTGAAGTGGGGCTCTAGCTTCTCTGACAGTACATTCTGTGTTTTCTGTTCTCCTCCTTCTGTTCTTTCAAAGGTTCATACTGTACGTCCCAGTCAACAATATAAGAGTTTCTCTAGCTAAAACACACAAATTAAAATAATTGTGCTGGTCATGCATGACTAGCCAGCTAGAATCAATTAGATAGCTGCATGTAAATCTATGGGAATGTTTATTCCTTTCCATCCAGAGTTTTACACAGAGCTAATAATTGGAGCGAATGTTTCCAAAACATGACCAGTACAAAGCATTTTAAGCATGTAAGACTACTCAACTATGTGTGTGTTGTGTGCACACTGCATAATGTGGCATGTTCAAAGACCTCCTCGTTTATCCTGGGACTTTAGATCCAGGGGGTGGTGGCCTTCCCAGCCCACTCTGTTTAGCCAATCACATTGTTTATATACAGGCACACACAAACACGAACCTGTTATAAAGCTGACCTGACCGTAGCACTGTATGTGTCATCTGTGCTGTCCAGCAAATGTACACAATCACTCCTAACTTCGATTTTTTGAATTTTTCCGCAATGTATTTATAGCTTGCGAACACAAATATTCATATAAACATGCTCACTCCGATTCAAGAACTTGGCAACCACTCTCATTAGCATGTCACAACCACTGCCTCATTGAGAGGTCACAGCAGTATGCCTGTTGTAATAGTATTAGGTGGCAGGGAGTATCTCAGGACAACATTATGTGTGTCTCGGGTACAGATAGTCCCATTAACAGGCATGTGTTGTGTGCCAAAGATCTGCAAATCCCATTCGTTCAACTCCAAACAACCAGAAAAGACAAGGAAGGAAGGGGTGGTGTTAGATAAAAAAATAAACTTTTCAAAAAAATCTACATTTTCACCATTACAATTATGTAAACTACTGTTCCTTTAATTTGTTCATAAACTGATGAGTAAAACTGATAACAAGGTTAACTAAACTAAAGCCTGAAACCTATTACTAAAAAAAAAAAAAAAAATTGAAATAAAATTAAATATAAAAAGCATGTTATTTCAGGTAGCTGCATTCAACATTTGTCATGTTAATTTAATTGTATGTACTAAAATAAAGTAGAAATAAAACAATAATAAAAACGTATATAAACAAACTAATTGTTAGCTAAAAAAAATAGTTTAAAATGGAAAATTAAAATAAAAAAAACATTTTAAAATAAAAAATATTCTAATAATACGTATTAATAAAACCTATAATGGTATGAATTATAGAGTTATAAATAAAATATATCAAAAATACTTTATTTAAAAATATTAATTGATTAATAATAAAACCCAGATCACTGACAGTGTATTCTGAACTACATCTATACTGTGTTTTAAAACCGCATTTAACCCATCTAGTGAAGGAGATTATGTCCTCTCTCTAATCAGGAAGTACTTAATGTGCCCTTCCTGTCAGGTGGTGATGAATGACCAGAGAATGGTCTGGACCACATCTAAAGCTCAGCTATTTACAGTGATAGACTACACAGGCTACGAAAAGTCTAAAAGAGAGGGGAAAAAAGGGAAAGCTGACTATCAAATCCATAAGAAATGTGTATGACCTTGGATTTGAAGTTCCCTATCAGAGTAAACTCCTCACACACTCATGTGTAACAACCCTTTCAGTACGTGTCTACCTTGTACTTCTCTAGGCTTCTCAACTCACTTCCCACACGTCCAAACTCTTGCTCCACACCCTCTTTGGCATCTCTCTCGGAATATGAAAGACCCACAACCGACTCAACAGATAAACAACACTGAACAGACATCAGCCACACGTGTGATATTTTTAGCTCCAAATTGGAACACTATGTCCCTTGATGTCCCAGGTTAACCTGGCCAAATTGATAGAGTAGGGATCTATTTATTCATAAGTATTTGCCAGACAGGTCTGCTAGTATAAGCTAGATTTCTTTTTCCAAATATTCTAACAGAAAGGTTGTTTTGTTTTTTTCAGTAAAGCAATAAAACTAGCTCTCATGGCTCCAACAAATCTGTTCTCAATCATTGCTGTATTTGGTTCTCACTTTATCGTGCCAGGGACCTGTTTGTCTAGCAAAATGCAAGCAGCATGTATTGAACAAGCAACACGTATTTGGAAGACTACATCTGCGATATTTAGCTCATTATAGTGGCAGACAGAGCTTGTGACATTTCAGGGAGTAATCGGTTTCAAAGGATTGCCTCTGTAAAGTTGTTACAGTATTGCGTGACACCGTTGAGATGATTTACTGATGAATACGAGAAAAGATCTACAGTCGTTTTAAACAGAACAGGTTTTCTTTTGACTAACAATATTCTTATAATGAATTTGTTAGTGGCTATTGTAGTCACGTTGCTGTGGCTCTTGGGAGTAACTAAAAACATCTTTATCAGTGTTTGGCTCCGTCTCTTTGCGAATGTTTGTCGCTCTTGTGCACATCTGGGCTGGATTTTAAAAAAAAGGCCCTGTTCTGTTTTATTTTTGTGGGTGTTTGTGTGTTTGAGAATGTGTATACACTGTGGCTTTTCGAGCTAGGATCACAAAGAAGCAGCTTTCTCAAGGGGCAAGCCTGGGTTTCATTTGGTTTTACAATTTCATTGTATGCCTACATGAATTTCATGAATTGGTGTTGAAGTGGATTGTTGTTTAAGACCGGGTAATTAGCAATCAAAGCTCACTAATGCCATGTC
Source organism: Enteromius trimaculatus (assembly GCA_032361065.1). Lineage (NCBI taxonomy): Eukaryota > Metazoa > Chordata > Actinopteri > Cypriniformes > Cyprinidae > Enteromius > Enteromius trimaculatus. The sequence goes on along the minus strand of JAUMHP010042023.1, from coordinate 23,220 downwards.
CGAAATCGCTCTCTCATTCACTATTCATTGCGCAGGCCTGTTTTACATTATTTACACATGAGAGAGACTAAGAAACATGGTGCAATGCAACAACACAGAGCACGATGTGTCCCAAACAAGTCAAGATGACAAAGCGCTTATTAAAGGGTGTTGTTAAGCAACATCGCAACCTGCATGCTATTAAAGAATTCTTTGCAGTTAAAATAAGATTATTGGCTTTTAATTTGACTCATCCAATCAAAGTCTATCTTCTGGCATGTGTTCCTCTTTTGTATTTTTTTATTATTTATTATTATTATTTTTATTTATTTATTGTTTATGTATTTTTTTTTATTTGTCTTGTATTAGTGTTTTGTTTTTCTTTTTTCATTGTTATTATATTATTGTAATTATTTATTTGTATTATTTTATTGTAGTTCATTTATTTTATTTTTTCTAAATATTTTATTGTAATTTATTTCTTTTTTATTTTATTTTATATTTCTTTTTTCCTAATACATTTTTCAAGAAATTATGCAGAAATAAAGACTGCTGCATTGGAGTCCCCTTGCTTTGGGCTATGTGAAGTATAGCACAGACTAAAATACACTTGTTGTGCACGATAAATTAGAATACATAATATATACAAAATATGGATGTAACTATATAGAATATGACTGCTCTGACCTCCACTTCTAGCCCTCTAAATATCACCTGACATACTATTAAAACTGATCCCCAGCCTTCATCTCCTAACCAGTAGCTAAACTACTATGTGTGCACGTGAGCCTGTGTGGAAATATTTGCATAGAAACCCGCATTTTACTCTGCTGAGCTCGGCAAAGTATGGAGAGCCAGCACCCCACACACATTCCTGCACAAAATAGATAACAACCACGCATGCACTATCACTATATGACGATCATTTACAGTAAGGCCTGCACCCCAGGGATGTATAATTCACAAGGGTCTTAGCGAACCTAAAAAAAGAGAAAGAAAGTAGTGTTACAGCAGAGTGTGTGTCGCACGGTTTTCTGCTGTACAAGCAATTCTCACCCCCATGCCCTAGTTCCTGCTGCCTTGACTTTTGGGCCACATGATTTCCTGTTTCTGCTGATGTGACACACAAACAAAAATACACTCGCTGCGTTGCACGTGCATGCACATTGTGTCACAGACAAATCTGGATAGTATAAAATGCTCGTTTTGTGACCAAGTGACCTACTTCTAAGTTATAAACTTTTTAATAAATATGTGAATAATGTAGAAATCAACTCCTCTGGCTCTTATACCAATTGGGTTATTTTCTTTGCTTGCACATTTTATTGGACTGACTTGCAAGATAGGATAAATAAAACATGACTGACGGTGAATAAAGCGTTTTTACAGTGAACCAGAAACTACCTGTGTGTTAGCATGACGCAGTAACCAAAATGACCACTTTGACACAATCTAAACGTTTCTGAAGTAACCTCCGTAATATTAAAAAGAGCCAAGAGTGGTGCCCGCTAATGTCTTCCTTCAGACTGATTAGATGATTAAGGATGGGGTCACTTTGGCTGCGTACGTGTGTTTGGATAAATAGGAGATTACAGTTCTAAACATAGAAATATTGAGACGTGCAGGAATACGCACACCATCCGCCTCTGTGTTTTTCCCTTTACTCATTTGCTTTCTCATTTATACATTGTAACACTGTAAAAGCCCCGAAAAGCCTAAAAGCAAAGCCTGCTTTTGTCCCAAGCCAATCACACACTAGTCTGGCTTAGGAGTATTCGATCTGTCACTTATTCGTTCATCTCCCTTTTTTTTCTTCATGTCTCTTTGTTCTGGTTCTCTGAAGCACACAAGGATCAACCGCGCGCTCGCTAATGCTGCAGCTCCCCATCATGACGAAACACACTGAAACACACCGCACGGACATGTCCTCTGAGCTGCGTCTGTCTATTGATTTCCCCCTCCCCCTCCACACTTTCTCTCATGCTCTCACACTTTCCTTTCACAGAGATATATGACAATCCCTGGCGCTCTATTCAAGGGGTCAAGGTCTCCCTGCTTAGCTTGGCCCACTTAACCCGTTCTGGTAGATGTTGTAACCAAACAATCTGCCTGCAAAAGCAGTTCTACACTGAAAGCCATGCAAAAGTAAGTATTCTGATATAATAAGTGTATATTATTTTAAATTGGAATGCTAATAGGTTACTGTAAGTATTCTAGTCTTTCTCGGCAGCGGTTTCTCTACTGTAAATGTGTAAATAAACGCAGTTTTACAGGTGTGGGTAATAAGAATAGGTTATTATGTAGGAGTCATAACCAATTAGCTGTTGAGTGACATCACTAGAACATCCTACAGACCTTTAGACTTCATTACCACCTCGCAGGTCTTGCTCTTAGACCTCACTTCCACAACCATCAAGAGCACTTTCTCCAACTATTTCCTGTTCTATACCTCATATACAGTATGTGTATATACCTCATAAAAAGTATCTGGACACTAATGTATGTCACACTAAAAAACAACTTAAGACCAGTTTGATCAAAGTACCAACCAAAAAAAGAAAGCTGTAATTTCATAAGCATAATTTGTTTGCAGAGATGGTATTTAATCAAATTATTTGCAACTTATCACATATCATCAATATTTATTGACAAAACCCATTTTAATGGGTCAAGGGAATGATTACAAATATATTAAAGATAATTGATATTATTATTATTATTGTGCAAGCTATTATTATTAGTATAATTTTAATCACTCATTTAAGTGAGTTAGTCATTCAAAGGAATGGTTTACACAGAAATGAAGATTTTGTCATTGTTTATTCACCCTCATGTCGTTCCAAACCTGTATGAGTTTCTTATGTTATTAGTATTATATGATATTTTGAAGAACGCTGGTAATCATGTAGTGTATAGAAGTTAATGGGGGCCAACAACTGTTTGGTTTTTTGAAACTGTGCACACATAAAAAAAAAAAAAACGTAACTAATTCTGTTTACTGTAATATGTCTGTGTTGGGTTGAAACACAGGTGTCTGAATTATGATGTCTAGGGGCATAATTAGCCGTGAGATTCCAAGGAAAGCCACAGCTCCTAGCAGACCTCTTGAGGTAAAACCAACTTATTATTGACTGGAACGCATATCTCCATGGCAGTGGTATCTCTGCAGAATCTTGAAGGCTGTTAGTGAAGTCCTCGATAATAGATCAGTCTCACAAGTAGGACTTTTGTTTTTTTTACCTCCTTCTCTCATTTCTCCCTTCTGCCATTTCGACTGGCTGACTCTTGTAAAGGGATTTTCTCTAGTGGAACCCAGAACAAAAGCCTTCCAGTAACAACTCATCTACTGCGCTGTACTCTCTGGCACGGCTCCAACGCATTCACACGCTCTCCGGCAAATTGGACTCCTTCCAGAATCATTACACACGCACACTCATAGTCGAACTGGGCCTCTCTCTGGAATTAAAAAAAAGAGCTTTGGAACTCCATACAATCAAGACATACGTGAGTGAGCACATATAGCACTGCTTTCCATCCACTAAAGAACACTGATACATGAGCAGGGTGCCAATCCACAGGCTCAATCTCAGCATGAAACCACTTTTGAAAGAGGTCTGTGCAGTAATCCCTTCAGAAACATAGAGAGAAATGGGGGTGGGAGGGGCAAAAAGTGCTGACAAGTTCTACAGTTAAGGACTAGAGAGCAGAACTCTCAGAAAACCTGAAAAACCTGCAAGGCAACCCTCCTACTGACGCCTACTGTACATGTACGCCCATGCACCCACACACACACACACACTCACTTCTACACCGTCTCCATTCTCCCTAAAATAAACACACCTATATAATGTCCTAAATGGATTTAAACTGACCTTTGACACAAATGACATAATAGAATCAGTGCACAGCTGTTGCAAGCCTGCTCATGTGTACGTCTTTAAAAAATAACTTTGCTTTCCTTGCATCCAAAAAATGCTAACGCTTGCTCACCCACAGCAGTGACTAAAGGCCATAATTTGCTGATTTAAATAGCAATCAGAAACGGGAAGTAAGTTTATGTTCTATTTTTATGTGCAGACATACTGAAGTGGCGGTCAGATCACGAGACAAGCCGAAAAACCAACAGAGGTGTGCAGGATGTTGACTCTTAGATTCTGCTTACAGGGTCCGAAATAACTGAATAATATCTGTACTCTTAAGGTGTGGTTGTCAGCTGATGTTTTTTTTTTTATACACTCGTGTTTCAAGGTGTTAACGAAACTCCAGTGTAAACACTGGATTTTTTGACACGCAGGTTATAACGGTATTCACTGCCAATTAAAACGAATTAAAAGAAAGATGAATGAATGGATGTGTAGGACAGACAGATGCAGCTAGACAGACAGACAGAGTGACAGACATGGATAGATAGATAGACAACTAGGTTCTGTATCAGGTAGCCTCTATACAGTGTGTAAAAAGAAACTGGATCACATATTTCTGCTAACAATGTGTGTCTAGACAAGACTGCTGAGCTTTGCATGCGCAGTGTATGAAAGACCTTGTGCGTTCAATCTGCCTAACAACAGTGATTCATAATTCATTGAAGTGTAGAATGTGCCCACCAGGCTTTTAGTAATTTTTTATCTGGGTGCGTGTACATATTTAAGTGTGTGTGCGAGTTGGTTCACTGTAAAATGCGCAGACCGAGACGCTCATGAGGCTCTCTGTCCGACCCTTTCGCTCTTTCTGTCTAGACATCCAGCGTCTGGAGATATAAGAGAGCTGATGTTTTTGCCCATGCCAGGTTGCCTAGCACATGTGTGTGTGTGTGTGTGTGTGTGTGCAGTGGGAGCCTTTTAGAGGGGATAGCTATTCACTGCGGGTAAGCTTAGTAGCTCAACAGACTTTCAGTGCTTTTTGTGGCACGCCTTAGGGACTCAAACTAAATTCCTGGCCATGCCAGAGGGAAGTGCTTTAGAAGTGCATGGGGCACATTCAGAGCACAGTTGTTAAAGACAGATACAGAAGTGTAGCTTTGGACAACGCTCAAAGCCTGTTTCTCCCACTCACCCTGGCTTTCTCTTTCTCTCTCTCTCTCTCTCTCTCTCTCATTTTCACTGTAAATCCACTTCCTTTAAAAACACTACTGCTTTCCAAGGTCTGTTTAGGTTGCCAGTGGCACATCAAATTAGAGCAAGTACCACTAAACGAGGCAGATTTATGTTTGCATCCTTGAGTACTTATATGTAGTGGTTTGGGCAAAGTCGGTTCAGAAGCTGTGTCATAGGAACTAGCTATTGTTGACGTCTTCTACAGAAACAAGATTCTTTTTACAGGATTGAAAGAGTATCTGTGGCCACGCAGTGCAAATCTGTTTGGCGATACATTCAGAAAAGTTGTTCCAAATGGTTGTCACTTATTTGAGACTAAGCACTAATGCGTTTAGTGTCGTTAATGCGCAGACTGGATAGAAGAGGCCTCACAGTCTACTCCTCCCTCTGTCCTCTCCTTCACTCCCTCCTCCTCCGCCCTTTTCTCTAACTCTGAAAGAGAGGTGGAGGACTGCCAGAGTACGCGACCGCACGGCACACACACACACGAACACCACGCAGCACAGCTACACACTGACCTACATATGCTTCCACTGCGCTGATTGAGTGCCCCACTGAACCTTCCAGCCAATCACAGATGGGGGAGGAGTGCAAGTCAGCCAATAACTCTCCTCATCCCCAGCACAAGCTCTCACAGTCGCTGTACAATTTTAGAGTTAAAGCAAGAAACAAAAAAGTGCGCTAAGAATGGAAATTATATGCGAATATATATTTTTTTTTATCCTTTGCATGTGATTTTCGGAATTCCTGAACCGGGGTCTGTGCTGGGTTTTGTTTCTGTAAATGACGGGGTACCTGACTGATGTTAAATTTGCTTGTTCACTGTTGAGACGAAAGTTCAGCGGACCGTGAAGGGGGTGAAGTGTTGGCCAATCAAATATACACTGCACACCCTAAGACACACACAAAGAAACACAAACTCCTGTATAAACTTACATGGACACGCATTCAACAAACACCAAAACAGGGTCATCGGGAGGTCATATAAAAGAGCAGTGATTCCCAACTATTGGGATACTTTAAAATATTTCGATTTGTTAAACCTATAGAATATAATTATTTTTCTAAATTAAAATAATGGTTTAATACTGATTTATACAATGAACTGAATTAACTATTTTTTATTATTTATATATTTATTTTATGTTTTTTAAACAAGCCTCTCAAAAGCTGCTTTTATTTGATCCAAGATACAGTAAGAACATTATTTATTCATGTTATGGCAGTTTTTAAGCAGCCATTACTCAAGTCTTCAGTGTCTTCAAAATACATAAACTGGGGTATGGTAAAAAAAACTCAAGTATGGTAGGAAAATCAAAGCTCTTTCTTCATCCTATTTTTATCAGTATGACTGTCTTAACTCTTCCCAAGATTTTTTTCCTTTTGCATGGTGTAATTTCTCTCTGCATTAAGCAATCTGGTGTGATGCATGGTGTGATAGTGAAGCTGATGTAACCGCACAGCAGATTACACTATGATCCTTCGTTTAATCTCCGCTCGCTCTCTGTACGCACACACTGTATGTGTACATACACACATCGCACACTAAGTCAGCTCATATGACCAGCCACCTGACTAAGCCTCAAGTTTAGAGACTAATCCTCACACCGCACATCACACCACTGAGAAATCGTCCTTACTAAGCATACTGCATGCAAGTCAAATCAAAATAACACTAATGTACTAAGCAAGGGTTCAAAGCGTCTTCGGACGACCGCTGCGACTCAGCATAACACTGCGTATCAAAAAGCCTGGCTGTTCCAAGCCTTTTTGTTCTCCTGGAAAATCCTTGGATCCCGCTGCACAGCTGCAGGAAGAGGGAAAAAAATAGAAGGGCAAAAAGCTGGGTGGAAGAAAAGGAAAAGTAAAACAAACAGGGAGAAGAAGTGGGGAGAGGAGAGACAGGAAAGGCACACTAACCCATATTTACCAAGCAGCACTGAGTGGGAAGAAAATCCGTTGGGAAAGGCAACGGCTTTACCAATCATTTAGACCAATAATACACAAGCTATCATATGTACCGCTGATACTGTGAACGCTAACTCACTTCAGCGTCATATTCTCACTCGCATATGTGCAAATCAATCAGTCTAAAAGCCCTTTCAGTCGAGAGCTGATGTCATTCCCAGCTAGATCATCAGCAATCCTCTCCCACTGGACCAATCTCTATCTATCCGTCTGTCTCCGTTTCTCTGTTTGCCATTTTCTTGTTTTAAATGTAGCTTATTGGAAAGAGTGCACAGTGTTTTTTTCAAAATACACTGCTTTTTACACGAATGCTGTTGTACGATTTCACTGCATACACCACAAACATTGTGCCCATTTCATTCTTTCTCAGTCCTGTGGAAATAATGTTGAGATGGTAAACTATATACACACAGCATTCCGATAGAAGCAAGCATGAGCCACTTATATAAGCAACTGTACATCCAATGCCAGTGTTTAAGCAAATTAAGACCTCTTCATACACGCTGTTATATAATGAGCCGTTTGTATTCAAACAACGTTGATACTGTATGTTTCTCTCAAGGTCTGCACACAACACGGAAGAGTGTAACCTCGCACCCCCACCCACCCGTTCACAGTAATCTGAGAGAAAAATAAGGAGGGAAACTCAGATAAAAAAAGAAGGAAGAGAGAAGGCAAGGGGCCCCTTTTTCTGGTACCCCATGTAACCCCTTAGTGGGCCTCTACACCGAGAGAAATAAAAAGCAGAAACAAAAAAAGGACACTGTGAAACCACAGACATGTTTAGTGGCTCCTTTCAGTGTTGATAATAAAAATTGTGTGTATATAAATATGAACACACAAATCGGCTGCGAGGTGGGAGTTCACGCTACATTACTGCATACGGTCACTCAAGCGCACATGCTTTCATCCACACATAAAGGAAAAGGCCTATCTTTGAAGCATATGAGCAAGGAAATGCATTACTGTTCCCAGAAAGGGGTGTGTGTGTGTATGGCTGTGCCCATTTGCCTGTGTGCATGTCAAAAGCATCAACATGCAAAACAGGAATGAAAGAAACAGACTTGGGGTCTTAACTACTCCTTTAAAACAAAGGGGGTGTCGGAGAGGGTACATGTATTTACTGCAGAATGTTTAAACTCTGAGAGCCCTGCATGTTCGGTTTATGGGATTCAGAGAGCGTGACTGTTTAAAAGTGCAGTCAATGAGGAGCACTCATTACACCGTGTGACCCTCAATGCAATTAAAGCAAGCTTTTTCTATACACTTCAGTTTAAAAGTTTGGGGTCAGTAAGATTTGTTTAATGGTTTTGTCCTTTATGCACACCAAGGCTGTATTTATTCGCTGAAAAATACAGTAAGACCAGTAAAATATTAGTACAATTTAAAAGAACTTTTTCCTATGTTAAAATATTCTAATTTATTTCGGTGGTGGCAAAAATTGATTTTCAGTGTCACAGTCTTCTAATTACCATTAAAAAAAAATTGTACTGCTCAATATTTTTGTGAAAAGCATGCTATTTTTACTTTCATGAATATGAAGTCAAAAAACTGCATTTATTCGAAAAGGACATCATTTCTAACATCCTTAACATTTTTACTTAGTAGTATACTAATAGTATACTTATTATATACTTAGTATACTTATATACTTAGTATATGTTCCCATTCAAAAATAAAAAATTTTAGAAAAAGCATTTGCAAATTAAGCGCCATTAAATGAGTCAAAGAGAATATATGGGCGATATATATCGAACGATATATTATGCGCATCTCGTCAGTAAAGCCGGTTCTTTGATTAGCGCTAAATCTCCGTCAGCTGTTTTCAAAAGGAACGCCAGCTTATACACAGAGCCGTAGATCACTGACAAGCTACGCGTTGAGTTTCGCGGGTAATTCAATGGCGCAGCTTGTCAGTGATCTACTGTGATTCTTTTGTGAATGTATATATTCAAAATGATTAAACATACGATCAACCAATAGTAAGTATTAAACAAGCATTAATCTAGTTGTGTCAGTTTCTTCTACCATCCATACTGTTTATAGTGCATTGGACCTACTGCATACTGACTAGGATAAACCTTTTTTTTACAGAAGGACTGATTGGCATATGCAAAGACAGAGAATAATATTTTCTGAGAATGTGCAATGCAAAGGAAGAACAAATGAGAGACAGACAAACAGGTTAGTGATGGCAGTCTGAGTAAAATGCACACGAGATGCCCATGAGCTGTGGAGCGATTTCATGCCCCCATAAACACTGCGGCACACATGGGAGTATAGAGAAAGATGGATGGGAGAGAAAGCCAGGCAGAGGTAAATGGGACAAAAATGAGCAAATCTAACTAAAAATAGACAGTATTAGAAATTATAACAGCTGCCTTTAAATATGTGGCAAAAGACATGTGCGACATTAATTTAAGCCATAATGTTCCTGATATACTGCTTCCTCACTCTGCCTGAGCTGGCTGATAACAAACTGCTGATGTGTCCAGCAGCTGGAACCATTGCAGACTTTGCTGCTAAGTCAGCACTTTGGCCCCATTCAGCTTGATCCACTGGCCTCCACTGACATCCATATCACCAGAACTGACCTCGGGGCAGGTTAAAGACAGGTGTGTAAACACTGAAGGTGCAGTGAAAAGAGATAAGCCTCTGCTGATAGCGTGCAAGGCAATGGACTCTTAAAACAGATAATAGGCATGTACCAGTGACCTCACCGCCTGCAGAACATCTGATTGGCCTGTTATTTAGAACACACTGTATTGATAAGAGGTGTTAGTTTGGCGCCATGTCACAAACTGTACTGTTATGACATCAGTTCTTGGAAAAGACTTTGACTTTAAGAGAAATTCTGATTGAGAAACATTCAGACAAAGAGATGCTTAGTGAGCAATCCAAAGACCACAGTGACGTGGGGGGAAAAAATCCCTAAGAGTTTTAGGAAACTACCTACAAAAGCAGTTTTCCTTTCCTAGAAAACCGCTTTCCTGCAGAGTTTAGCTCCAGCCTCAATCCAACACACCTCAAACAAGGATTGCTAGAAATGAGCAGCTTACGTTGAGACAAGAGCTAAACTACAGGATATTGGCCCTCTTGGAGAATGACCAGACACCCTTAACAGTTTTGTGAAATTTTTTTTTTTTTTTTTTTTTGTAAAACTGAATTATTTGTTTGCTTGATATAAAACTATGCAGCAGTTCTGGACCTTCTCTGTGATTGTCACTAATAGGATTCAATGTGAAGATGAATAAATAATCTAATAGCCATCCAAAGATGTAGCTTTGTAAAGTTTTCTTGATTTTGTCTAGGTGTCATATAGCCTACTTATTGGGCCTATAAAAATGTAGTCCTGGGTTCCACTGATTTAGGTTGTGTGGTTATGGCTCTCTCAAGATACACAAGCCATCATTAATTTGACTACCAAATTTGCGATGTCCATGTGGCCGCTGTGGCGTTATGTCACAGAAAATAAATTTGCCTAGTCAAGGAGGATCTGAAAAGCCTTACATCATCGCAGACCCATATTTAAACACCTGATTCACAATCGAAGCCACACTCAATCTACAATAATCTGGGTTAATCAATTCAATCTTTTGTCTAATCAAAAGTCGACACATGCACACCCACATATGAGCAACAAAATAGACCCTTTGCGTCACCACAACCAGGCTAATAATCGCCCACTCCTGTCTGACAATGTTTCTCTGTTATCTCTCAAAGGGCTGATGCATGAGATTGTCACCGAGGATGTATTTCCCTAAAACTGTCATTTCCCTCCGTTCACTGCAATAATCACTCTCTACAAAGCTGCATCTCCTCTCATTACTGCTGGCTTTGTCTGGCCAAAAGCTCCTGACATAGAAATCTAGCTTTATTGTACTCAATTAAAGTTTAAACAAGAACCATTTATCTGCATCGTGACGGGCAGACATACGTAATTGGAAATGACGGCTCGGGAACAAAACAAATTAAACTTTCAAAAGCCTCAGGTCAGAGCTGCAAGCAAGCACATCTTTAGAAAACGGAGCGGGTACATTAGGGGCGCAGAAAAGCTGGGAAGAAGCAAAGGCTGAACTAGAAATACATTCAAATGCCTTAACCACAGCATATCTGCTTCTGATGCTGTCCCATCAGGAAGTCTGTGTTTTAATCAAATGTTTTTAAATATGAAAATGGGCGAGGGGGAAAGGTGTATATGAGCTGTTTATGGCCCTTGGTAAAATTAAATTAACAGAATTTTTGCATACTTCTACATCCATATGACCCTCACTTCAAGACCTCTCACACCCCTAAACATGCCCAGGCATGTATAAAAGCACCAATCATGAACATTGAAAACAGTGACTGTACATGAGTGAGCAGTCATAGCCACAACAACACGTCTGCACACAAGCCTTTCAAGTCATTTTCATTAAATAAATCAATAAATAATCAAAAGAATATAAAAATAGAACTTATTGTGCACAGATCACCTGTTAAAAATAAAAATTGTCGCATTTTTTCATTTTTCTCGGTAATCCATTACACTCTGCTCTATGTCACATTACGGAAGAAAAGATCTGTCTCTCATTCCATTTCCTCGTGGTAAGATACAGGTATTATGCACAGCACTTCTAGGAGTGCATTTTTGCATGTATAATGTAAATATATAATATTAATGTTGGGTTTGTTTACCCCACCCTCTTGACAATAAACGGATTACAGGAAAAACTTTAAATAGCCCACCCACATCCTGGAACCGTGCCAAGTGAAATTTGCCGAATACGGACTCTCGGGAGGGTGACCACACCGCTTCCATCATAGTGACTGAAAGGTTTGGGCCTAGTATGCTCAGCACATTAAGTAATCCAGGAACAAGAATGGTGCAACACATTATAGTAGTAGCTTGTTCTTTTTCAGTTACATAATCTGATTATATTTCTGATGTGAGATAAACAGCAGGGTTATGCAAGGTAATAACATACTGTAGCAAAGAGGATAGAGACAAGTGGTGTGTTGGACACAAGATTACAAGATTAAAAGCAGTGAGCTGGCAAAATGCTCAAGAGGTGTCTCTGAAAAATTGATAAAATGACCCAAATTAATGCTTGAAGCCCTGAATAATTTATAGACTGAAGAGTAGAGTACATCATTCGGCACTAGAGGACTGATCGGTCTCTGCAAGAGCTCATAGATCAATATAATCTCATCACTTGTACACCTGCAAAGGAAACCTTTTCAAAGACATTCTAGACTTTTTTCACATTCAACGTGATTGTATATCCAGATCATTAAATAAACACACCGCATTATCTTGTAGCATTTAGTGCAGAGAGAGGGGGGGCTGTAATGTCATCTATGCTACAACAGTCACTCCCTCTCTCGCTCTCTCCTGCAGTCACAACAGTATGTTCAACAGAAACAAAGGAACGCCTTTATGAGATCACATGTCATCCAAACCCTCTCATTAAAGCAGAAAGGACCAGTGACCTGGTAGCCATAGTGATGCAGCTTGTCATTTTTGCACCTGTACTTGGCCATTCCAGTCTTTTTTGTTTGCATAAGACATCTTAGGCCTTCTTATCTTCTGTTGCTCGTTAGGCTTCTAAATTAACAGGTTTTTTTTATTTTATACTCCTAATTAGCATGGAAACTGGCCTTTCTTGTGGGATTTGCAAACATTTTACCATAAAATGCAAATATTTCAGAGGGTCATGACTCTCAACTATGTTTTCATCGTTAACGTATCTATCCACCAAGACAGGCTTTAAGTGGTTTTATCAGAATGTTGAGATTTGTTGAATAGGGCAAAATAAAATAAAAATTTCCATTTCATGCAAACATCCACTTTAAAAAAAATAATAAATTCAGTGTCAATTGTTTACATGAAAACACGTTTGCATACACATGAGTGCATACATATATCATGCATTGTGTGCATGCATGCATGTTTTACTTAAATGCTTATTGCAGGAGAGTTTATCTGAGGATGTGTTACAACCGGCACCCACACTCCATGCACACAGACCTGCTCCGAGTTGTCAGACATTTGCTGGAATGTGTGTCATATCTAGAGCTCAAGGTGACACAGTAGCAAAGTTTAGTGGAGCACGTTTAGACGTTTTTCCACATTTTAGAAAAGGCAGCAGTCTACCACTAGACTACCGGTTGTAATTTGGACCAGGGGGAGGTGTTTTTACTTGTGTGTACTCATGCTAGTATTTGGGTTATAATAGTATTGGATCATAAAACATGTTTGACTGACAGCTGATGTTTTGCATAGCAGTTTGAGAAATATGATCGTGCACACACGCGGTCCTGAATGCTAGACGAGTCGGTGTGCAAACAGTTCCCCGCTGAGCTAGAGTCCACATAGTTTGCCGTTGCCACAGACCCGGGAATAACTCTCCTTTCACTATTATAATTCATGGCTATTTACGGCCAATGGGATGGGTGAGCTGGGCCTCCTGCCGCAAACTCAGCCCTTGACCTTGCACTCCCAACCTCACCATGCACTCCTCCCCCAACTCTCCCTGGCTCTGTAAGTGAAAGGCCCATATGTCTTGTGCTGGCTACGGCCCACGGCCATGACATTCCCTTTGAAGGTAGTCCTGCCTGCTGACTGCTAAGGAGAAGCTCGCGCCATTCTGAGTTGTTACGCAATTCCTAATGCCATTCAACACCTACATAAACAGTCTGGGCAGCTTCTAGAGCGGGTACATTTACCGTGCCAAGTTTTATGTAAGCCGTGCTGCGTGGATATGAACATAAAGGCGTTTGGAAGCATGAGGCTATATTATAAAGGGCTTTAAAACATTACCACAAGACAAAGTCCATCTAAACTAACTTGAACAAATTGTTTTGTTACACAGATTTTCCATACTGACCATGCCTAATTTGCTGTTTATTTATTTGTATGCTGGTGTCTAAATACTTTATTTATAGGAGACTTCACTGCACCGTTGAGTCACGCGCACGCGAACCCTCGCAACCTTTCCAGTTTTCTGTGCGTGAGTAAGCGTGGCCAGACATGCCAGAACATGTGTTTTTGGTTGTGATGCAGAATGAGATCGAGCACAGAATAAAACAGACACTTGTGCACCTTATGCCACACATTCTCTAGAGCAGTGGATCTCAACCTTGCTCTTGAAGAGGCCCAGCAGTACACGATGGATGTCTGTCCATCCACAAAATTACTTTCCCACATGTCACTCCAAACCTGCATGTCTATCTTTCTTTTTTCTTGATGAATGTGGGCAACCAAACAGTTTGGGGTCTATAATATTGTTAATGCAAATCTGTTTGGTTTCCTCAAAACATTTTCTTTTTTGTTCCACAGAGGAAGAAAGTTTGGTTTGGAGTGAGATGAGGGCGAGTAAATGATGACAGATTGTCCTTTCATACCTGATTAAACTCATCAGCTCATTAGTAGAGACATCCGGAATTTGTACTGTCTGGTGGCCTTCAGGAACACAGTTGGGAAGCACTGCTTGAGTGGAGCACTTACCTTCCACCCAGCTGAGCTGTTGCTGTCGCCTTTGTCTTTAAAGTATGGGACGCTTCTGACCATCCAGTCATAGATCTGGGACAGTGTCAGTCTCTTGTCTGGGGTGCTCTCTATGGCTTTTGTGATAAGGTCTGCATAGGACAGGTTGCCCCATGCGTTCCTCCTTGAAGATGACTTCCGGGGAGTCAGCTGTTGGCTGCCCTGACCGCTCGCATCCAGACTTGCCGCGGTCGCAGAAGTGGGCTGAGTAGAAAGCGGGGAGCCTGTGTTCTCCTGACCGCTAGCGGGATGCAGTTCCTCAGCCAGGCTTGGGCTGTCATTGTCCTCTCCTTCTCCCACGCCGTTGGCATTGATTGCCATCGCATTGTCATCTTCATCATCCTCTTCCTCTGGGATTATGTCAGTGTCATTGGATGCAGGCTTTGCTGAGCTGGACTCTGGCAGTGGCCAAGTGCATGATCTCGGCCGTTTCTGTGGCTCAAAATCCGGATCGATGGCTACGTCCAGAGAGGACAGTGGCTCCAGGGTTGTCTCTGCCATCACCTCTACCAGCCTTCTCTGATGCTCCTCTGTACTGTCTTGGTCAGTTAAATAGGCAGTGGGAAGCGGTCACAGTCACATTCCATGAATGCGCCTCTACTCTTAATTGTGCTTAAATGCTTCTTGAGCGACTAGTGCAAATCTCAGTAATAATTAACTCCCCTCCCTGTGTTTCAGAAAGAGAAAATACAGTAAACAATTTAAAGCCACATGACATAAAATAAATCATAATCATTTATATACAACTGTGCATTATACACATTACAGAGATTATGATGGGCTTTAAAACGAACAATTCTCCATTACAGTTTTAAGCTACTATTTGAAAAGCAATTTTCTGTGTGCCTGATGAACCAGTGACAATTAAACGCTTCTGTAAATATGGGGTGCGCGCCCACGCGTGTGCGTTAGTGCGCGCAACACTCACGTGAAGCTATAAACAAAGCGTGTATACACATACAGTACGCAAAGTGCTCCGCATTCATTTCAATTTAACACTCGCTTGATGCCACATATTCTTGCTCGTTACACTTTCATAATGACACACTCTGACTCATATTAGATTACTCGTGTCCCAGTGGAGATGACCGCACAAATGAGATATCACAACCACTGCTATTGTGAAAGTGAGCATTTTAGGACACGAAATGTATTGCTGTTCTATAACAACATTCAATATTAGTAAATATTATTTATATGAAAAACAGCCTGAATGCAAAGGAGACCATAACAGAAACGTTTTATAAAACGTTTTATAAATGTTTACCGAAATAAAGTGTGTGTGTGTGTGTGTGTGTTAAGTAAATTATGCATGTGAGTCTACAAGTATTTGCAATATTTACAACGTTTTCAAAGCCTAGTTAACATAACTGTATGGCGTGATTCCAAACGAAATATTGTTAAATTACTTGTTAAGGTGTATTTGCACACACTACGCACATAAATCGCAACTGTCGACCTGCACCACTATTGTACCTAATGTAAATAACAAATTCAGTTCATTAACAAAATTTGCGTGCGTGTGTATATAATATGAGTGTACATTATAATATCAGAATGCAAATTACAATACCTCAACACGCACCATTCAGCCAGAGCCGTTTCTCCTCTGTTCTGTGTCGCACTCCAGTGACTTGGTGCACTGATGTAATACAACTATATCTCTCCAGCGCACTTCTCCAGTAGCCACGGACAAAGCGCCACAACGTCACTGCACACTACCATCACAAGCAGCAAGTCAGCGGGCTAGAATCAAAACGACATTGTGTCGGATCAAGACAGCTACAATAACAAGAACAGAACTACGCGTGCTCGCACACTGCACTGATCATTTTGTATTATTAGCCAGATTGACCCGACTTTTCTTCGCATTCCGAAGTCTCTTTAACAATTAAAGGTAGAGACGCAACTATCGCTTATTGACCCTGTCTTGTTAGAGCGCGCGCCAATGCCTCGATGTCACGAACGGTAAACTGCGGAAAATCCCTATCCAGAAAGTCCTTTCTGTCTCTGCACCTATCTATCTAAAAGCACAAGAGAACTATCTCCTCTAATCGTCTGTCAGCACTCAAGCGAGCTTAATTTAGGACTGAGTGACTGGAGGAGGGCGAGAAGAGAAGCGCAGCCTCTACTGCTGACAGGGACCTGCCCCCTAGATTCTGCGCATGGGATCGCCTCTTAAAGGGCCACTGCTCCCCATCACAGCTGCCAACAGGCGAGAGGACATGTTCAAACAAGTCACTCCAAGCACTGAGGGCCCCTATTAGTTTATCGGATTTCCAAATATAGATTAAGTTGCTCAAAATTGAAGTTCAGACATGCAGACAACATTATCTGGGCATATTATCTGGAATGTGCTATAGATTAGAGACAACGTTTTCAGGTAACTGAAGTAACCATAAATAGTACAGTAAGGAAGCCAGAAGTACAGTATTAAGGGAGTTAGTGTAGCAAATGTGTTATAATCAGATGCCTGATAAACAGCCTACTATCTTAAAGGAATAGTTCATCAAAATGTCATGACCTTCTCCACTGTTCCAATGAAGTATATTATCTTATTTTTGAAATATGTCCTTAATGGTGGTTTGACATGAAAATTCACCCTATGTTGGAAATGCATGTTACAGGTCTTATTTTTATTTTTTTTTTGTCATAACTGGAACACACTTCTCTCTAGTAAATCAGGCAGATTCCTCCAATAATTTAATAATTAGTCTTCCTAAAACTCCCCTGTAAAAACCTGTTCATCTGTCCCCATTTTTTGTGCCCACTTCTCAAAATTCACTCAACAAGTGACGGATCTGTTACACTGCAATACTTGCTATTGCGGTTTTAAATACCTAAGAGCTAGAAAGGAGACAAGAAAGTAGGCCAAATAGAACCACAAAAGTAGCCCATATATGACGTAACCAAGTGTTGTGTTTGTTTGTTTTTTATGCATGTAAATAAAGTTGTGAAACTGAAGTAAAATACATTTCACTATTAATTTTTGAAAATGCTACAATCAGCCACATTATAGGTCAACAGATTTTTCATCCATGTAATCAAACCCTGAGCGACACATCCAAAAGGCAGAATTTTACTGAACAAAACCACAAATTATGTTTCAAACTAGGCCTAAAGCGAAAGAAGAGCTCAGTTTCAAAATTGTATTTTCAATAATGCAGGTATATAAATAACACATTATTATTCATGAAATTATTTCTGATCATAAATAATAACTAAAATATTGGTGTTTCAAAAGAGAATAATCAAAAGAGAACTGATCTTGTTTTACCTGCTCTGTTACGGGCCAGCCACTGACAAATGTTGAGGCATGTCTTGTATTGCTTTCCACTGGCCCTTTAATCCCAGCGTGCAGTCGTTCTTCACGACACGCCCCCTGCTGCCAGCCTAGTTTTCTTTAAACACATGACGTAATTCATAATCAAGAAATTTGCTCTGCTGTTGCTCTCCTCCGTGGCGCTTCTCTAGTACGGTGACGTCTTATCAAAACACGAGCACGTCTTTGTTCCTGCAGAGATGCGTATTTTCTCGGGCGCGGTGAAAACGACGATCTTTGTTCGGGAATGCGCTCTTCTTCCACCACCTGTACGCACCGACACAAAAGCTAATTGCGTTAATCGAGATACAAGATGAGATTAATAATGCCTTTATTTTATGCAGATTCGTAGTAGCAACACCTGTAAAAACACACATAATTAATATTACATCATTTATGTAGGATATCAAAGTGCTGCTATTCTGTGATGCTATTGCATGGCCAACAACAAGTGTAACTAAACACTGTTTTCTTATTCAGTCACTAAAGATGTAACATCAACATTCTTTGCTCTATTCACTCCTTATCTTTTTTTTTTTAAATCAGCCCTCCCCCTTCTGTCTTCCTTTCCTTTGTTCCTAACCTTGCCTGGTGCATGGATGGAAAAGTCTGCAGGTGACCTCTACAATAACCACATAGGCAGTAGACACTAGTTCTTGTAAATGTTTAAACCTGTTTCTGAGTACCTGGGACGCTATGGTTCCAATAATGTCACTGTTTATTACAAATATTGTCATGCAGAATCTGATAGTGGATATGTTGTGTGCTTGTTTTCCTTTAGCCTGTATTAATGTTCAGTGTTCCTGGGAATATGGTGATAGATGTATTGTTTGCATGTTGCAGATTTGTTTGTAGGTTAGTTTTGTTTTCTCTAGGAGGGACAGAAAGGGAGCTGCAGTGTGCTTTGCTTGTGTCATGTAAAACAATAACACAGAGCACGTGGGTGTGAATATCACAACTATCTTCTACTGCCACCTTCAGACCAAAAGGAAAAAATTCAGAAAATAGACCCTTTTAAATGTTTGATTGAAGAAACTGGATAAGTAGGCTAAACTGTTTTTGGAGGCTATGCTCATCAGGGTTGGTGAAGACAAAACATAATAAACAAAAACCTAAAGCAAAATAAACGCGCACACAACAAGTGATTAATGTTTTATCATAAACATTTCAATAGGAATGGAAGCCCATTTCAACTACATAAAATTATATACTTTGGTAAATTATGACAATTTATGATTTTAACTTGTATCTCATAATTATTACTTTAATTTGTAAATATGCTTTGATATTCAAGGAAGCATGCCTGTATAAATTCACAACGTTGAAATATACTTTCCCTCTCCCACAGTGAGAGTGTATTTTAAAGTACATAATGTACTATATCCAACAGAATACATGATCCACTAGAGGGTGCTAGACGTCTTATTTAGCAAAATATTGTCCTCCTTCAGTCCATGATTATATTTAGCTTTACATTTTAATGGTGATGTGAACGTATGGACAATTCCACTAATAAGATAAGGCTTACAGTCTGTTTTTGGTAATGGAAATGTACCATCCCAAATGTTTTGGGTGGCCACAAAGGCTCTTTTATACTCTATTAAGAGGTAGTCGGTTACTGCATGAAAGTTTCAATTCATTTTTGGCTCCGATCCCCACTCAGCCAGTACTGTTCTGTCTGCATCTCTGTGAGGCGAGATACTGTCCTCTGGAAGGCAAAGACCTCTTCATCTGCTGTGAACAATATCAGTCGCTTACTGGCCTCCTGAGCAAAATAATGATGAACGATTACAAATGTCGTTCTACATCAATTAGCATTAAAATTAAATAAATGAATAAAAAGATTTGATCAATGCACGACTATGTATGACATGCATGTAACATTAATGTGTGCTGTCAACATGCGTTTATGTATAGTTTTAGAATTATAATGTAACGCCAATAGGTGTCACTGTTAGGGTGTTGTTATTACATCAGTCAGCCCGAGTTCATCAATCATTAGGCGATCTCTTGCTTCATCTCCTGTCACCGGTCCCTGATCAAGGAGGCGGTTTAACGATGCATCAGCCAATATCACCACTCTAACCTGAGAGTTTGAACACATAATTAAACCATTTCGATAGGTTGGTGGTGATAACAGAGTATGACAAAGTTATGAAATAAATGCTTTTGAGGATTGCATGTGAATAACAAGTGTTTTTGATTCTGATGTTTAAGGCCTGCATGATTTTTAAAGTTAGTATATGTTTTAAAAAGTTACCTTTTGGTCATAAAAGTTGTCAATGAGTGTGGTGAAGCGTCTAGCCTGGTCCTTCATTCCGACCCGAAAGTGAGGAACGTTCCGTATAATGACCGTGTCAAACTGTCGTGTGATTTCTAAATAATCACCTGCACCCAATGGCTGTAAACAACAGATATGCACAGATACAGATGATAAATAACATTACTGATTAAGCAGATATGTTCAGCCATTTTCCATATTAATCCCACAATAGTGACCATACAAAAATTCATTTATAAAGCTCTAAAAACCTTACGGGCTGATGCTTTACTGCACTTCCTGCAAATATGGAAAACATAAAGGGTCTCAATTAAATATGTGAAGTCTCACATGATTAGTGTAAATTGTCACATGACTAGAGCCGTTTATTTCCTTTCTGCACCTTGAGAAGATGGTAACTGCATCAAAGCTCCAAAACGAAGGATGGGTAATGTAAAAAAAAAAAAAAAAGAGATATTAGATTTTTGGTACACATTATCTTTAGGGTCTCTAGTATTAATATATGCATTCGCATATTTTTTATTTTTTAGTGTGATCATAGAGAGAGCAAACATCTTGATGGTCACAATAGTGACCTGTGGGATAAGGGTGAACTTTTTTATGCAATAAAATCCAAAAGCAGTTGCTATTAAAAATGGCAATAAAATGTCAAAATATTGTGCTGATTTAAAAATTAAAATGTTATAAAAGTTGCACAATAATGATGGCTGATGGATGAATTTTACTTGTATTTTGAATTTGTATTTGTTTTTATGCATAATATCTGATCAAATAGTTTAAAATAGCTGAAGTAAGATATATAACAATTTTTATGGCTGCAGAAATATGTGATTTCATTACTCACCATGTCCCACTGGTCACAATTCTGAGTGTAAAAGAATTGAGTGTAAAACACAATTTACAAATGTTTTTTTAAATAATTATTGATTATTTCAAACGGTTACTAATTATACATGATTTAGATACTTTAATGTCTGGGAAAAATTTAGAAATAAACGGGTTAAGTGAGCTTTTCTGTTTAACGGAATAGATAATTATATTTATAGAAAATTATATTTATTATGTTTGGAAATCTAATATAACTATAAAATGCAAATTCATCTGCTTGATCTTCAGGGGTCTTTTCAACAAGACAGTGATTGAGAGGGAAACTTCACTGATGTCTCTAAAGCCTCGGCACATACATTTTTACCCATCCATCTCTCTCATCTCATGTGCTTATTCCCTCTTGAATTTTTGTCTCTAATCTTCTATTTCCTCCTATATTCTGTATTTTCTCTGGGCAGCATGTATCTCTGTGGTAACTAAGTGGAAAGGCACATTAACACATGCTGACATAGTCCCAACTGCATTAGCCTGACCATGAAGACGAAGAAGTTAAGGACTCTTCAGACAAATCCACACATGTACATGCACACACGCGCACACACACAAACGCACACACTCTCAGTACATTGAAGTGAACAGTGCTCTCAAAAGCACTGAAGGACGCAGAGACAGTGCCTCGGCTCCATTAGAGAGCAGCATTCTCATTCTTTCTTTCCTTCACAAACACAAAAAGGGAGCATCATACTGGTAAAACCAAGTCCAAGGTTACATATATAAACAAGCACACACACACACACACACA
>JAUMHP010041894.1:12183-27439 GCA_032361065.1 Enteromius trimaculatus | reverse complement strand
CTGTATGTGGGTATGGGAAGCTATTTAATTTTGGTAGGAAAAAACAGGCGGAATTCCCCAAAATAGCCCCTGTGCTTAAGAGGTTAAATTAAATTTGGCTGCAGAAAAGCTCCAAAGCTCTTTTTTTTTTCCATAGACATAAAAAAGCTAACAAATGGCTTTGGGATTTTTGCTATGGGCACCACTGAACCCTTCGACTGAACTCAGTATCTTCTTGTATGCTACTTTACACGGATGAAAGTAAGGCAGACAGATTATGAATAACATGGTGGTGAGTACATGATGAGAGAACTTCATTTATGGGTTACTATCCCTTTTCATCATTAAAACTTCACAGCTCTCATTAGGTCCCACGGGCATGATTTTGTCAACTTCTCACTTTCTAGAAAACACGAGAAAACGAAACACGCCAGTCCCGTTGTCACAGCACTAATGCCTTCCTGTAATGCTGTTTACAGGAATGTAACCACGCATTTTTCAATGCAGGAATCAAACATGATCATTTTTTACAAATTACCGAACAAAAAAAAAAAAAAAAAGATTATCAGCTGAGCACCGATCTGAATATTGGAGAAGATGCGTCTTTCTCAACATCTACTGGGGTTAAGGCTCTCGCCAGATCTGACTTCCTTTGGATTCCATCACGCTCTGTTGAGTGAAATTTTGACGCTATTATTGTGTTTTGGATGCTGCTTTGTTGTCCCAGTAACCTTGTATCTGAGTTGTAATGAGACTGTGATGTAAACTCATCTCTTGGCAGTGCCACATGGGCCATTGGTGAACATTTATCACTCTCTGACCTGCTCTGTCCAATCCTGCACCGGCCCAGATTGTGCCTAAAGATAGCAGGAGTGTCCGGAACCCCAGAGATCGGCTCTCTCTCGCCCTATCTCTCCTTTTCACACACTCCCACAGACACACACACAGTGAGAGGTAGATAGGCCAGGCTGGCAGCGATAGTATGTGGTGGAAGAGAACAGTCCAGAGAGCTGAACCGAAGCATCATCTGGCCAGAGCCAAGCAGCCACAGCTACAGTTATCAGCGCACTTGTGTGCATGTGCGAATGTTTATTTATGCATGTGTGAGACACGTTTTCTCAAATGCCTCCATATCCACACTCTGTCAGACGGCAGACGTGGCACCAAAATTAGCCTCCAACTGTACCAGACGGGAACAAGATGAAACTCAAAGAAGATCTGCTTGCGAAATCACCCAGTTGCTTTTAAGCAATTACAGTTCATTGCCATTTGGAGAGCTGCACTTCTATTTTGGTTTTGTTTTTACAGTTGCGTATTTGAATTACAGTGACTGTGCATGGCTGAAGCTTTTCTGTTAATGTACTTGCTTCACAACCATGAATCCAAGAAACCCAGCCTTGCCGCTTCGGGTTTGATTAGCTTTTTTTGCAGAGTTCACAGAAAGCCTTGCCAACAGAATCATGAGATGTTTGAAGTGAAAAACCCTTATATGTTGAAAACTGAAAGCGCACTCCACTCAGTTTAAACCGAATGTAAATTTCATTAGTAGACTTTTGCACTTGTTTCTTTGGCAGCTGTATGTTCACTGTACTGAACTAAAATTTGGAGAATGTAGTATGTGTGAAATATCAATTAAAGATGCTCCTATTATTGGTTTTGAAAGGTTCATATTTCAAAATTCACACAGGTTGACATGCATGCAAAGTCAAAACACTTATAATATGAATTTATTTTTAACTTATTTGTTCAAACACTCCCAAACAATTCGTTTAACTATTTATTTTTCCAAACCTCTCTGGTGACTGGTAGATTTAAACAGAAGCTGTATTTGTTAGCTTTTAACGCTCCAAAAGTGGCTCCTAGTGGCAAATAATTAATTTGCATTTTCATTCAGACCAGGTCTTCACCTGCAACAAGTGGGCGGGACTTTTTTTTTTAAAACAATGCTTTTCAATGATTTACAGTTCGACTGTTTCTGTTGAGAGACAATGACTTTATACATGGTGCACTTTCAGATTTAAAAGCTTGCAGGATTTTTTTAATATGGAATTGAGATGTTGTCAGGTCTGCGATAATCCTTTACATAACCTATCAACAGTCTGGGATCATAGACATGAGCTTGTGTGCATTATTCATAAAGACAAAAAAAAAACAAAAAAACAATGCAGAAAATAAAAAGGAAAATGTCGATTTGAAAATCAAAGCTCAGCTCTTATGGGACTCATAATTTATTGCAGTGGAAAAGCAAAACTTAATAGCTAATCTAATATCCATGGATATTGCGTCACAGAATCTGAAAGGTCAACACACCCTGCAAACACTGACCTCTGTGACCTTCAGAAATCGATATGCTTGTGATTAAATTGAATTAATTTAATATGATAGCAAGAAAATAAACAAGCCGGAGTTGACTGGATTGGAGGTTTTTTTATATGAGAGTGTCAACTTGAAGTCAATTTTGTTCATCATAAATATTTCTAAAACTACTACTAACAAGAAGGGATGTTTTAAGACCATGCAAATCCATTGCTAACACTCACCAGTGATTATGTTGCTTGTTGTTCCTTCCAAAATGATGTCACTTCCTGTAAAACGATGTCACAAAGGAACTGGAAAAAAACACAATGAAAAGTGATATTATTTTTTCCCAAATTAATTGTTTTCAATAAGAGAAAGGAAAAATGTGCAACAGACATGAGGATTGTTTCTTTGTAAATGATACTGAACATGGCAAAAACGCAACATCTAATAAAACTAAGTTTATTGCTATAATTGTTATATTGTGATAAAATTAACTAATACCATTTTTTCCCAATAAAATTATTCAATATATTTGATGGTATAATGCTAATGTAGGCATACTATACAGTATGAGGCACATCTATTTTTACTAACTTCCGTTATGCCTGAGTCACAGTTTTGAGTTTGAGGAATGATAGATGGGCCCAGGTTGTCAGCCAGCCAAAAATACCTTTCTTACTCCTGTATCTACCTGTTTTTTTTTTCCTTTTAATCTTTCCATCCCTTGATATGTCAGTGGAAGAAAAAGCTGATAATAATTTCCAAGAACCTGACTGGCTTTTCAGTCCCTCCCTCTTTGACCTAACAAAGCTTTTGCTCTCTCTCTCTCTCTCTCTCTCTGTCTGTCACACACACACCTGGAACACAGTTCCGACAGGAGTGTCGTCCCACTTCAGTACGAGATGAGAGATAAGCGCACGTGTCCCGTTTTCGCCTCTAGATGGCGCTGTTCACCGCAATTCAACAATTCAACGAAAACACGCTCCGCTCTCCTGATGGTGCCCATCTCTCTTCAGACACCCAGTCTAATAAACCTTGAATAAAATAGATCAAAAGATTTTAGATCGGTGTTATTAACCATATTCAAACCTTGTTACCCTTGTTACAGATCATTGCTAAAAAAAAATCATTGCTACGTAATTACGCTAACGTTACTGCACTACAACAGAATACCTTTTAATCGAGAAGTATATCCATTATAAACAGAATATTGCTGCCAAAATCACATAACGTAGTCACTCAATGACTGATCTTTATGGTAAGCATTTCAGACTGTTAATTCCAACGTTTAATGTTTAATACACCAACCTATTCGAGCTACAATGTTTAATGCTGTAAAATGTAACGTTACGGATGACACAGGTACAATGAATAGCCACATTATCGTTTAAAGTTCATCAAAACTAACTTTATTGATAAAAGTCAAATGGCGTTATGCTTCCGTGTTAACGATTAGGCTGTACACGAGTAAACGGTGAAGATAACATTCCTACCTACTTAATACATGACACAAGCATAGCTTTAAATATACACTTCTCATTTGCCTCAGAACAGCAGACTTCATGTGTTTTGAAACGCTTATTGGGTTCCGCACTCGTTAATGCTCCAAATGTCTGTCGGTCACAAGTGACTGAACATTTTTGGTTTGTGTTTGGATTATTTGGCATCAAAATACTGTAAACAAATACATGAAATGATCTTGTGCGTTAATGAGGTGTAATGGAACCGTACATCAAACCTCTTCATCCCGCAGCCCGCAGAGTGTTTCTGAGGCATTTCGCTCATACTCACGGCGCGCGTGAGTGACGTTAATTCTAACCAATCACATTATTCCCCCTCCCCTCACTGCGACGTTAATGAAGAGACGGACCAATCAGCAGCCGAGGGGGCGTTCCCCTGTGGGCATACTCAGAGTTGGTGCGAGAAATTCAGTCTGGGGAAGAGGAGAGAGCGAGGATAAGCATCCCAACACCATCCCACCGTTTGGACTTTTTCTCATTCAGGTGTGCGCAGCGAATCACGCACAAGACACCGGAACAGAAGCCGTGGATTTTCATTCTGACTGAGGACTGAGAGGGAAATGATCCGATCGCATCTGAACTTGACTCTTTTTCTCTGATGGGATAGTTTATATTGATATTTGAGCAGAACAGGTGCGATTCACAAGGGCTCCTCCGGTAATGCGGAATGACCGTACGGGACCGTTAACGCGCGCGTGGATCACCTGATTCATCACCGACCACCGCATTCCGCGCGTCCCCGACCGCACGCTGATCTGCGGGGGAAAGTTCATAAAGATTGTCTGACTGATTGCTGTTAAATCAGCATTTACCAAAAAACAACAACTGTGCTTTGAATTGGAATTTTTTTCCCCAACGACTAAAATACTTAAGCGTTCACTGACCTAGTCCTCAAAGCAGTGATCAATACGGATATCCTCATATTATACTGGAGTCAGATAATTTTTCTGACTGGTCGAACGGATTTGCCACTATGCGCGCGAATTGGTAACCTCCGTATGAGCGAGCTCACAGTGAACTGAGGTAAGAAAACGCATGCATGCATACACCCAAACGGGTTTGCATGCAGAATTTATGTGCTGTCTTGTTTAAAACACTGTCACTTCTCGTGCATATGCTATTTAATCACAGTAAAATAATAATGACATTAAATCCCAAATGCGTGATGTGTAACTTTGAAGGAGATGACAATAGAGCCATTTCGTGTGAAATGTCTTGAAAGATGATGCTGAGTTTTTGGCTGGCTGCATTATTTTATCTAGAGCTTCTCTGTGTATATGCACAGGGAAATGATTACAGTGAAAAGCATGCAGTAGTGGTGGTTAGAATGCATTTGGGAATTCTAACTAGACTGCATTGCCACCTTTACTAAAAACCAGACTATAAACATTTATTGTTTGATTTTTAATTACATTGATTTGGATAGGCCATTTATTTGATTATTTGTCTTGATTGCTGAGTATTATGGTATTCATTGTAACATATTATAATGTTGTGTGTTGTAGGGTCGTGTTTGGCTGCTCTTTATCTACAAATGTAAGGCTCTGTGAAACCTTGGCTCTGACAACACCATATGGAGACAACTGTTTGAATTAAAGCAGCGGGAACACGCGTGAACTGCTGTCATGGATTTAAGGGATTTTTTCTTGTTGGCAACATTAGTTGCTTGTTTCTGGTTAGATCCCACCATAGCCCAAGAGCTCATTTACCCTATTCGAGAAGAGCTACAGGAGAATGTTCTCATTGGAAACATACCAAAGGACTTGAACATCTCTCATATGAACTCTGCCACCGGAGCTACCAGTAATCTGGTTTACCGACTTGTGTCAAAAGCAGGTGACACCCCGTTACTTAGAGTGATGAGCAATACAGGAGAAATCTTTACCACCTCCAACCGTATCGACAGGGAAAAACTCTGTCCTGGCCCCTCTTTTGAAGACAGCGAGTGCTCTTTTGAGATTGAGGTGGTCATTTTGCCCAATGACTACTTCAGATTAATCAAAATTAAAATCATTGTCAAAGACACCAACGACAATGCCCCGATGTTCCCGTCGCCTGTGATCAATATTTCAATTCCAGAAAACACACTCATAAACAGCCGCTTTGCTATTCCCTCTGCCACCGATCCAGATACTGGACCCAACAGTGTACACAAATATGAGCTGTTAAACGGGCAGAGCGCCTTCGGTTTGGATATTGTGGAGACACCAGAGGGTGAGAAATGGCCTCAGCTCATCGTTCAGCAGAATTTAGATAGAGAACAGAAAGATACTTATGTGATGAAAGTCAAAGTGGAGGATGGGGGGAACCCACAAAAATCCAGCACTGCCATTCTACAGGTGACTGTCACTGATGTTAATGATAACCGGCCTGTCTTCAAAGAAAGCCAAATTGAGGTCCACATCCCGGAAAATTCTCCCGTCAGCACATCTGTAGTTCAGCTGCAAGCCACTGATGCAGACGTGGGAGCTAATGCAGAAATAAAATACATGTTTGGGGCTCAGGTGTCTCCAGCGACACGGAGACTTTTTGCTCTGAACTCCACCACTGGGCTCATAACAGTTCAAAGACCACTTGACAGAGAGGAGACTGCCATTCATAAACTCACAGTAGTAGCCAGCGATGGAAGCTCGAGTCCGGCGAGAGCCACCATAACTATCAATGTGACAGATGTGAATGACAATGCTCCAAACATCGACCTGAGATACATCATCAGTCCAACTAATGGTACTGTAATGCTTTCTGAAAAAGATCCAATAAACACCAAGATTGCTCTCATTACTGTATCTGACAAAGACACAGATGTCAATGGCAAGGTGATTTGTTTCATTGAAAAAGATGTTCCATTTCACCTCAAAGCAGTTTATGATAACCAGTATTTGTTGGAAACATCTGCGCTGCTTGATTATGAAGGAACCAAGGAGTACATCTTTAAGATTGTTGCTTCTGACTCTGGAAAACCTAGCCTGAATCAGACAACCCTGGTTCGAGTACGGCTGGAGGATGAGAATGACAATCCACCCATTTTCACCCAGCCTGTCATTGAGCTGGCTGTCATGGAGAACAACCAACGTGACATGTTCCTGACAACCATCACCGCCACAGACGAGGACAGTGGACGGAATGCAGAGATTGTCTACCAGCTTGGACCTAACGCATCATTCTTCGATCTTGACCGCAAAACAGGAGTGCTAACCGCATCCAGGGTCTTTGACAGGGAGGAACAAGAGCGTTTCCTCTTTACCGTCACCGCTAGGGACAATGGCACCAGGGCACTGCAGAGTCAAGCTGCAGTCATAGTGACCATATTGGACGAGAACGACAATAGCCCTAAATTTACACACAACCACTTTCAGTTCTTTGTGTCAGAGAACCTGCCTAAATATAGTACGGTTGGAGTAATCACAGTCACAGATGCAGATGCTGGCGAAAACGCTGTGGTGAGACTCTCAATCCTTAACGATAATGAGAACTTCATCCTTGACCCAGATTCTGGAGTCATAAAGTCCAATGTTTCCTTTGACCGAGAGCAGCAGAGCTCCTACACCTTTGACGTCAGAGCTGTGGATAACGGAAGCCCCCCATGTTCGTCAGCAGCCAAGGTGACCATCAATGTCATTGATGTCAACGATAACACACCTGTTGTCATCTACCCGCCGTCGAACACCTCTTTCAAGCTAGTGCCACTGTCTGCGATTCCAGGATCGGTCGTGGCCGAGGTGTTTGCGGTCGATAGCGATACGGGTATGAATGCAGAACTCAAGTACACTATTGTGAGCGGTAATGGAAGAAGTCTTTTCAGAATTGACCCTGTAACGGGAAACATCACGTTAGAGGAGAAACCCACGGTTGCAGACATTGGACTCCATAGGCTTGTAGTCAACATCAGTGACCTCGGCTATCCCAAGTCCCTGCACACTCTTGTCCTTGTTTTCCTGTACGTGAACGACACGGTTGGAAACTCCTCATACATACATGACCTCATCCGTCGGACCATGGAAACGCCACTGGATAGGAACATCGGCGAGAGCAGTGAGACTTATCAGAACGTTGACAACCTCAAAACCATCATTGCCATCGTGACAGGCACTATGGTGGTGATCGTGGTCATCTTCATAACAGTTCTGGTGCGTTGCCGACATGCCTCGCAGTTCAAGGCGGCGCAGAGAAAGAAGCAGGGTGCCGAGTGGATGTCCCCCAACCAGGAGAACAAGCAAAACAAGAAGAAGAAGCGCAAAAAGAGGAAGTCGCCAAAGAGCTCCCTCCTGAACTTTGTCACCATCGAGGAGAACAAACCAGACGACTCTGCCCACGAACCCATAAATGGAACCATCAGTCTCCCGGCTGAGCTCGAGGAGCCCGGGATTGGACGCTTTGATTGGAATGCCACCCCTACTACCACCTTCAAACCCAGCAGCCCAGACTTGGCCCGGCACTACAAATCCGCATCACCCCAGTCAGCTTTCCACCTCAAAGCTGACACTCCGGTGTCTGTGAAAAAGCATCATGTGATACAGGAGCTGCCACTGGACAATACCTTTGTTGGGGGCTGTGACACGCTTTCCAAACGTTCCTCCACCAGCTCCGATCACTTCAGTGCCTCAGAATGCAGTTCACAAGGAGGCTTCAAGTCAAAGGGGGCACCTTTGCACACCAGACAGGTAAAAGAACACTTTTACTGGTCTATAAGTACTGCTTATAACTGCCCTGCTCAGTACTGAAGTGCCTGTGGTAGCTAACTTGCTCTGAGTGATACATCTGTAATGCACTATGTAGAATGTAGAATTCAAAAAGCCCTCCCGTAGATGTTCTCCTATAATGACCAAAAAAGTCGTAAATATTGTATGTGTTTTATATGAAACTAGCAGACCCAGGCGAATTACTGCTGTCATCATCTTACAACATGCATTTCTGTGTTTTCTTTTTTTTCTTTTTTTATACACCTACTTGAAACAAGTGCTGGATAAGCAGTTGGTTTAAAGGGTGAGATTCAAAAAGAATCCAACTTCACTTATGTATTCTACGAGGCTAGATTCAGTTTAATTTCACTGCTCTGTCATGGTTCAAAGATGCAATGTTCTGAGAGTTTGTGAAAGAAACATTTTTTTCTCGCCTGTCTACTTCGATCACCATTTTCTCATTTCGACATCCAAACTCTTTTGTGGAAGAAATGAATTTGACTCTAGGCATTATCAAACAAACCATCACTTGTAGGAGTTACCACTCAAATTCAATCTTGTTCTTATTTTTCTGAATTTGTTAATTAGCATTCTCTATGATACCAGTTTCTTAATTAATCTTGGACTGCAGTTAATCTACTAATAGAGAAAATGTGCGCGCACTACATTGAACATTATCTCCTGGTTCATTAAATCCAATGGTATCCAAAAACTAAACAGTTTTAGATATTTAGTATAGAACAACAAGTAGCTGTGCATATTTCTTATACAGTAGACAATTCTACTGTATAAAGCACTCAAAATCACAAAAGCGAGTTGCCGAACACAGAGAGAGTTGAGGTAGGGAGGGTAGGAGGGAGGGAGGAAGGGGAATATTACCTTTAGGTGGCACTGTTGTTCTGTATGGCATATTCTGGCTATGGGCCAACATTCAGTGTGTGTGTATGTGTGTGTAATGCAAGGGGAAGAAGTGGGGGGCAGTAACTTGTTCTCTCTCTGTCGCTCTCTCTCTCATTCACTCTCTCTCTCTATCCCTCACTCACTTTTTGTCTCTCTCTGTCTCCTTGCCTTTCTCTTGCCCTTTTGTCTGATTGTGTGTGTGTATGGGAGCATCTCTCTCAGTAAACAGCTCATATTTAATGATGGACTGATTACACAACAGATTGGTAATGGCTGTTAGAGATGTATAAGATAAGGTCTGACCGTTGGAGAACAAACACATACACACTTGTTTACTTAGCTATCTAAATATAAACTTCTGCCTTAATTCTTTTGTAATTATGGTACTACAGTAATTATTACTACACTCTATAATTTGAGGACAATTTTATATTTGTATCATTTATGAATTGTTTTTTTCATAAATTATTTTTTTCCAATTGAAGACAAAACTTTGTGCTTTTATTTAATTGTGTTTATTTAAAATTGAAATCTTTAAAATTATAAGAATATTTAAAATTACTTTTTGTTTCGATTTCTGGAGACAGTTTTATGTTTGAAGTATAGCAAAGTAGACCTACACACTCACAAACATAAATGTTTAGATACTGTACTGAAATATATGTATTTAAACTATATTTGAATATAGTCTCTAAATGAGATCTGACTATATGCTTTTTTATATGCGTTTGTTGTGTTAGGGTCAAATATAGTTACTGCGAACTAAACCTGTACCAAACTGTAGCCCTACAAGAAACACATTAGCATTTTTTAAATAAAAAATAATAATTGTTTTCTTTGCATGAATTGCTTTTCCAATTAAGAACATCCCTATATGTCCCCAATGGGAAGTTTTGTCAGATTTAAGTAAACACACACACACAAAACTGCATATTTCCAGATTGAGTGTGTGGAAGATCGTTCATCATTTCCTTAAGCGTGAAAGCTGTACAAACAAAAGCTTGTCTAATATTGGTTTCCGGGCGGAAGAGAGTCTGAAAGATGTGGGGCGTCTGGGTTGGCTTGCTCTTGTGTGGGCCGTCCAGTTTGCGGACATGTAGGCCACACAGAATATGACCCTTTGATAGGTTACACTGCAACTTATCCTATTCCCCTTCCAAATGAGAACGTCAAAAGAGTGAGATGAAGCATTTCAAATTATTTTTCAATCAGATTTTGGATGTGCAAAGCAATTCGTTGCGTTCTCTTTCATTCTTGTAGGGAGAAAGAAAGGAGTACACCGATGTAGAACGACAGATTACATAATGAACTGCAATCCAGGCCAAGAGAGTGGCCTCTGCAGCTACTGTCCTATTGGGAACCATGCTGTCGTGCTGTACATGCCTTAACGAATGACTCAGTGACCCAAAACAATAGCTGCCACTGTAAGCACAGAGACAGATGCCTGTCAATGCTGTAGATGGATTGTACCACACTGTGAAATGTGCTGTTCGCTCAGTCCAGAGGGGTCTGTGTTAGAAACAGGGGTTGCCCTTTGTGTCTCTGTCTCGATCCTTTAAAGGCCATTGACTGTGCATTTTCCTCTCTAAAGCTCGTAGATACCGGGGCAGCCTCCATGCAGAGCTAGTTAGCACAGCTAGAGGCACATCAGTGGAAAGCTTATTATGGCACCCAAAACCTCTGCTGACAGCCATAGGGCAATTAACACTTGGCCTTTCTGTTCACCGACTGAACTGAAGCAGTGCAAACAACATTGAGCACATGCAAACTTGCCTGACAGTCAAGGGCGCAGCAAACATTACCATTTTCAGGCTGCTTGGCCGCATTGCAGTGAAAAAACAGAATTAAGTAGCCATGTAAAATTACATCTTTAAAGGATAGTTCACCCCTGTCATTCCTTTATGCATTTTTTCTTCTGTGGAGCATGAAAAAAGAAAAGTCAACAGTGTCTTTTTTGCATCCCAACATTTTTATGCATCACAGAAGAAAGAACGCCATGCAGGTTTGTAATGATATGAGGCTGAGTAAATGATGACAGAAGTTTGATTTTGCGGAGAACTGGCCCTTTAAGACTAAGCAGAAGCATTGGTTTAAAGAGTAATTAATTGGGTGTTAATGCATTTATCCAAAGCAAACTTACATTGCATTCTACGCATTCCAATTCGTCAGTCCATCTATTCCCTTGATTTTTAACTCATAACCTTGCTACTGCAGTGCTCTACTCTTTAAACCATAGAAACGCATAGTCCCATAATTACTAGTCATGAGCCAAAAATGATTTACAAGTGCAATAATATGTCCTCTCGACTTTCCAATCGTTTCGCAGCTGCTTTTTGATAATAAAATATATTGTAGTGAAAATTTTCCACATGCATCCAGGAATCAATGTGTATCATTCCTTGCCCATTTCTCTGTCACTTTACTATGCTTTTCAGAGTGAAATCCAATATGCAACAGATACAAATCATTCACCTTCCAAAGAACTCGTTGATGAACAGCCTTTATTGCAAAATAATCAGAGTAGGCCATTTATTTCTCATTTGTAGTTTTTTTTTTATTGCATGGGGCAAACACACACGCACACGTCACGGTTCGATAGCTTCTCAGGATGGAGGCGCATTAAAAAGTCTATTACGAAGTGCATGAAACATTTAGGTTATTGATTAAGCGTGCATGCATAGTGTGCAAGACTCCGCTCTGCGGGAAAACTCCTCAACAAGCCTGATTAATAACTCAGTTGGATAAATTAAACTGGGAAGTGACTGCTCATAGCAAACCGAACTCGTGCAAGCATTTAAAAGAGCGTTTGCGCTTCATGCCGGAGTGTCTCTTCTTGAACTCATACCTTCTTAGATTTCACATAAAGAAATTCACTTACATCATGTCTATCAGATTCAGATTTCTTATGAGATCTTTGTTCATAAATATAGATTCTTAGAAAGCCTCGTTCATATCTATCAGAGCCCTGAGAGGAGGCTGGTGAGTGCTAGCAATAATGTCTTGCAATTATCCCGAAGTGATGCGGTTATTCCGTTTGGATTAGGAAGCAATCAGACCCGAGAGATTCCACTGGACTGTTTCTAGAGACCAGATGATTGTCTCTCGTGCACTGTTTCTTCTGTTCCAGAGCATTCCTCTAATCTGGCAAAGGAGAGCGCAGTCAGGTCTTTTTCACTGTCACATAATAGAAAGAATCTGCACGCATTGCCTTTCCTCAGAGTCTTGACTAACCAAAA
The DNA here is from genome assembly GCA_032361065.1 of Enteromius trimaculatus. NCBI lineage: Eukaryota > Metazoa > Chordata > Actinopteri > Cypriniformes > Cyprinidae > Enteromius > Enteromius trimaculatus. Next base: position 14,824 of record JAUMHP010041894.1, on the reverse strand, counting down.
TGGAACAAAAGTGTCTGGTTGCTGACTTGAATTGCAACATTGAATCTTAAGAGATTACGCATGCATCAGGCTCATACTCCGCCATATGTGAGCTAGACAAAGGTTACTAGCGAGGGCATGGAGCAAATAATATGTGGAATGAAGAGATGTGTGTGTGCGTTCAAGCCTCTGTCGAGTGGCTTTATGCTTCAATGAATGGACATCCTAGTGCAAACAGTAGAGACTCGAGACGGTACGGGGGATGGCGGTAATAGACTCGGCATTGTGATGGTGAAGGGCCGGGAGGGAGTAGTTCTTTCTCCACAGGTTCATTTGCCACATTAATAAGGGATTAGCATGGACAGGGCTCCCAGGATCAGGGCCTGAAGTTTGAGAAGATTAATGGACTGTGACATTATTGCACCTGAGGGGGATGTCTGTTGCGATATCTGGCGCGTTGAGCTGATGGAGGGGCTCCGTTGGGCCAGAGAAAGAGATTTAGTCGGGGTACAACACTTGCGGCTGCTCGCTGCTTCTCATTGTCTTGCATAAAGAGCCATTGCAATTCATTATTACATGTTGTTGGGCTCCTCTCTGACTGGTTTACGGGAGCCTAGATTAAATATTATGTAAATTGCAGTGAAGTGGTGCAGTGTTGTGTTATTAAATAAACATTCTGTCATCATTTACTCACCCTTGTGTCACTCCAAACCTGTATGCCTTTCTGTAGAACGCAATATATACTTTGATCTATATACAATTATAATAATAAACAAAGTCAATGGGAACCAAAATTCTTTTGGACCCAAGTGACTTTAATTTCATGAACAGCATAAGAAAAAAAAACATCATACAGGTTAAGGTGAGTACATGATGACAGAATGTGATCTATCCCTTTTAAAACTAATTGTGGATGAAAAGAAGAACAAGATGCCTTCGCTAATTTTTACGCCACCAATGCACCGATTTTACACAATACACTGGCACCATGGAGTAATCTTAACATTCAGCTGAACCCCAAGGTCAAGGTTGGAAACCAATGATTCTTGTCTTTGGGAAGGTTTCTAATTCTCCAAATCCACTCAAGCCTCCATTCAAGGGTCAGTCCCGCTGTTTCAGCCCAAATGGCAGTGGCTTTCATTGTGAAATTTACACGGCTGTCCGTTACTTTAATGTAATCCATTCTACCTCAAGTGCAGTTTGTCAAATCCTCCATTGGGAGCAAGCAGGCTTATCTTTCAAACAGTCCGTTGATTGTGCACATTCTGGACAGTACGCCGAGGTGAAAACTTCCCAGTTTTGTCCCTGTGAGGCTCAGCTTCTGAAGTTCAAGTCGAACTCGCTCGGTCTAAAGTACTTTGCAGTTATAGCCCTTGTCGGGGCCAAACTGTCAAACTGCTTTTGATAGGGTATTGATGGAAGACAGGAGAGGTGGTGCAAGAATGGAGCGTTGCCTCAGGATGCCCGTTGCAAAGCCTGCAAAACTCCTAAAAATAGAGAACAAACTGTAAGTTGGAGGTAGGGCTGAAGGCATCCCGCTTGGGTGCTATAAGAACTTTTTAGCTAGCTCAAGACTTCTATACTGTACATTCACTCAGAAGGTTTTGCTGGTAGAACTTCAAGCAAGACTTCCTTCACCTGCATGGGCACAATAAAGAAATGTTTCTGTTATTCTACAGTTTTTATTTATTCATTAACAAAACTAGCACAGACCTTTGGCAAATTACCAGGATTTTTAAGATTTTCTGATTCGTTGCTGAAGTTTCATGGTCATGACACAATTACTCAATTAGATCTGTAGAGTTAATGTGATTTTTTGGCGGCTTTGAATATTTGGACATTCATTCCACACTTAAAAAGGCATGAATTCAATTTACAAAATATTAGGTTCGCACCATCTGCAAATGATACAAATAACGCTAGACATTTTTCTTGCTCATTTCTTACCCGTGTTTGCAAAGACCTTTAACTTTAGTAGAGGTATGAAATGAGACCACAAACACAGATGTGAAACACTAAAATTTCAGAACCAGAAAGTGTCTGCAATGTAACAAAAAAAAATAAGTATGGCTTGGTTTGGCGTTTTAGACATTTTAAGCAAGGTTTGAGTGTCCAAATATGTTTTAGGACCATGAACCTTTACGTACAGTAGGTTTCAGTCTGGATGTTTTTAAAATGGAAAGAAAAAGAGATAAAGTATTCAAAATATGAATGTTCAAATGTGTTTAGCTATGTTGTTTCCTCTGCCAGCTCATTTGCTGAAGTCACAAGCAAAAGTCAGCACCATTCATCATAATTTAATTTCATAAAGCAAACTGATTGATAAGAGATGGCTCCCAGGTCCGCTCTGTGATCTCTGCTTAGATGAGAACACTTCCTTTCACTCCTGATTTTTAGTTCCATATTTTTACCTTCCATTCTCATACACATATTAACATTGAATGATTATCAGCATTGCATGATTCCTAATTATATATAACAAAGTACATAAACAAATTATTAAACCCTATCATGATAACACCAGAAGTCTCTGTTTATTTCTTCTTACGGTACCTACTTGTTGCAACTCACACAATATGAAGTAACAACTCACACAATATGAAATGGCTAAAGTAGATAAGGTGGAAGAAAATGTTTCTTGACTAGTTTGTGATGTTCTGGA
>JAUMHP010041894.1:0-12083 GCA_032361065.1 Enteromius trimaculatus | reverse complement strand
CAACTCACACAATATGAAATGGCTAAAGTAGATAAGGTGGAAGAAAATGTTTCTTGACTAGTTTGTGATGTTCTGGACACTTTTTCATTTTTGTACTCACTGTTTCAAATGCTCACCTGAGGTACAGTAGAGGTTCATCTAATGTGCACCAATTCATCTCAACATTTTTGGGACAGAAGACACATGAACACCACTGTGCACTCTTAACAATAAAGGTTCTGGGTCGAACCATGAAGGGTTTTAGTTCCCGATGCCGTAGAAGAAAACCATCCGTGTAGTGCTGCTTTAAAGATCCCAGAAACAGCTACTTTGATCTGAAGAACCAGTAAGGTAACATCTAGAACGTTTCTAATCTCCAAAGAGCAATACAACCAACTCAAGAACCCTATACAGGAAGAAGAACCTTTATTTTTGAGAGAGCGCATGTGACCATCCCCAAGTGCTGTTTCTCTGACACAGTGACATCATTATGACACAACGAACCTTAAGGGCCTTCCCAAAGGTTGAAGGAGTCATTCTGTCAGATCACAGCACCTCCCCTTTCTTCAGATTAATAGCTTTGATTACCATAATCTGTAGTGAACTTCTCCTGTTCCACCCCTCCACTGCACCCGCCGTAATTTATAATGTACATAAAAGATGTTTTATGTAAATTGACCTCCTGGTAATCTTGCTTAATGTGCTGTGTTATTCTATAATGGACTGTTATGATTTTGTTCCTGCATATTTTTTCTTTCGCTTGTTATAATGTACTTCCCCACTGCAATCTGTATGCAGCTCAAGTAATCCTTGATGACTATTAATATTATGATTTTGTTTTTGTTTTCTGCTGAGCATTGTTTGAACAGTGATATTTTATCTTTTTAATTTCATAATAAATGTTGAAAAGTGATTTTTTTCCCTTTCTGGTGTTTAGTCCAATGCTTTTGACATTGTGAAACTTTGCACTTTGAGGTCTAATCAGGTTTTACTGCAGATAAAAACACGTCAATATTCAGGCCATGAAATGCTTTCATCGTGCAGATCTAAGGTTTATCTTAAATTTCGATCATACTAAGCATGCACACTGTTAAAATCACATCTGCACTGTAATTGAAGTTAATGTAGAAAGCACAGCTTGCTTAAAATCTGTTGACATACTGTAGCTCAAAGTAGGACTGCGTCCATTAAAAATAAACTAGTGATATCAAGTAAACACGATAACACAGAGTATGCATATTTATTAGTGTGAAGAAGCTCCATGCAAGTTTTGTTGCACTTTATTGAAAGTTGAAAAGTGAATGCAAACCAGTGACAAACACAAATGATTAGATCTGATGAAGGGATTTTGCACTAATAATACATGACCATTTTGCATAGATTTTCAATTACGAATCAGTGAATGCATTTAAGCTTAACAAGCTCCATTGAACTGCGAGTGTAAGGATAAAAAGATCACTTTGAAAGCTGGTAGAGCACAGAAAAAAAAACTCATATTACAAATATGTTGCCTGTAGCTTTATAACAGCAGGATTGTGAACTGTTTAAAATGTGTCTGTGAGATATGAAAGGACAGAAGATACCCTGAAGCTTTTTTACTAGGTTTAGAATTTCAAGGATTTAAGAGACTGAAAAGATGAGTTTAAAAGGTTAATCACAATAAGAGATTAAAAAAAAATGTATTAATAGATTAAAATGGAATGAGACTGGACTCAGAGACATACATTCCTGCAATTGACAGACACGTTTACAGTGCTCACATTCAAGCTACACATTTGTTCATGCATTCCCTGGGAATTGAACCCGTGACCTTAGCCGTTAGCGCCATGCTTTACTGTTTTATACACTGCAGGCCTTTATATCAGAATGAATGAACACAATTTTCTATATTGACACATTTCCTACTGAAATGGCTTCATGAACCATGATTTGCTACTTGCCGTTTTATTGCTAGCTGCTTGCAGGTGGTATTTTGGGGGACATTCTAGAACTTGACAGATTTTTATTGGACAAACATTTCCATGTCTCCCAACAGTATTTTGCTTCATTTTTCAGCAATAGTAATATTGTGCATTTTGTCATATTTTGTAATATTTTAAGAGAGAGAGAGAAACTCTAAACCTATACAAGATGCAATAAAATAAGACCCAGACTACAGACTAAATATGGGTTCATTTGTTGTTCCTTATGGATAAATTGTTTTCACCTACCATAATGTATTTTGTGTGGTGAAATATTGCTTTTAAACACTATGAAAAAAATATATATATTTTTTGCTGTTGTCTATATTGCAATAATAACATTTCAATGCTTGATTTTAATGACTTTTTTCATTTTAAAGACTGTGCTTGATGTCTAAATTGGATCAGGTCCATTATCATGATGACCTCAAAGCTAAAAGACATGGAGTAAAAATAGGTTTGCATAGCAATAAGGGATTCTTATAACAAAAGAGAAGAATGATGTTTAGTTCCATCGCTCAAACAAATGATTCTAACTAGTCGGTTCTTATTAGTGACTTGCAGTGGGAACAGTGAAGTCTGATTTTCAAACAAATGATTCAAATGAGTTATTTAGATTGATTCAAAGGAGTCAAAAACATACAGCACAAGAGGCTTAATCAGATCAATTATGTCCTGGTTCTTTTTAGAGAATCAGCAACATGCAGTGCAAACAGTCTGATTCCAAAATCAATTAATCTAATCAACTGATCTAAGAAATATACAGCACAAATAGGGTGGCCTAATTCCTGAATGAAATACTCTACTGAGTGAGTACTTTTTAGTCAATTAAACACATATACAGGCTTAAATCAGTGTAGATACAGTACTGACTGGTTGTTAAAATGGCAATGTGTTGTTAAAGATTAGAGTTCAGTCTGGTCAAATGCAAGCATGCCTAGAAAGTACAGAACAGTAACAGGAGTAAACTATATATATATATAATTGGTGAATCTCCCCCGTGATGGACCAAACACCATGCTCATGTTTATGACAGAGATTCCTGCATCACTTGACAGTAGGAAATAATAAGTAAGAATAAACACAGCAGTAAGCAATGTGTATAGTTTGTGAATTTCATAAAAAATACCGCACAAATAGTCTCGAAGGCATATTTAGCGTGTCAAGAAGGTGCTTAGCAATGAGCTTAGTGGTAATACAACATCAACAGTTGACTGCACATACCTATAAAGGCATTTCTACCTTTCTGCCTAAGCTTTCCCTCTATGGCCCCTTTAATTTGATAGGTTTACACTCCACAACAGGAGTAAATCTCTTTAATAATATAACAACCAAAACAGATTAGAGTTGAATATGGTCCGATGCTTCATAGCAGTTGTTTGGTTGAGAACTGGCGTCTAAGCGCTGCATAAACACATGCTGAGTGAACAGTGTATTTCAAAGTGCCGAGCAAACACATCCACGGCTTAAACTCTTTTTTTAATCCCTTCATTTTTTGGAGCGTGGCCTCCGTCGGTGGGCTGATGACTTGATGAGCTTGCGCTGGAGTTGAATACCGAGAGATAAATGAATACACAAACAAATCTTTGAAGGCTAGAGTTAGGGTAATCCCATCAGTGCTGTCTTTTATGGTGGACAGCAGAATCCGGTATGTCCGCTAAGCGCTCCAAACATCCTGTTTTGACATTATATATAGGCTATCCGAATATAATGTGGAGCGGCATAAATATTTAGAGCAGGATTGGTTCAGGACTAGTTCATTGGTCTGCGTGGGGCTCCGGGGCTCAATCGTCCCAGCTGTTGCTTTGACAAGCAGCTGAGGGAGGAAAACGAATTACTATGATAGTGTCAGCGTTAGGTAAACCAGCTGGGATATAAACTCAAATTAGTGACGTCTCCGAGGCATTCAAATGGTGTCATGACTTCCACATGTGCCCTGCCGAAAAAAGAAAATTGCAAAAATGATGCTATTTTTCAATTGTTATTAAAATTGTGGACACTTTATCCTTTGCATTGTATCATGCTGTCTTTTCCAAAATCATTTGGCATTAGCCTAGGTTTTTAAAAAGCCATGTCAAGCTGCAAAATATCTGTAAACAAATTTACTTTAAAACAATTTCCCTGAACAATTTATATTAAGCTTCTTTAACCACTATGTACCTATGTACTTCTATTTAAACATACCTTCTTGTAATTATATATGTAATTAATCTCTGTAGTTACATCTGTAGGGGTAGGTTCAGGGTTAGTACCCAGGTATTGTAATTAATAAATAAATATATATAATACATGCTACCACAATATGCTATACAGCAAGTACACAGTAAGGAAATCACACCGAGCAATTCATTATTTATTCATTTTTTTAATGTCTTTGAATCAAAAATGAAATTTTAAAGCAGAAAAACTGGAAAATTACTATGAAACACTCAAAAAAGTAATTCTCAAAAAACATTTAATTTTATACTGCAGCCTATGAAAACATGTCCAGTGCAAATCCAATTGCCATCTCAACTGAAACCAATTGGACCACAAGGAACCACCCAAAATGCCAACTTGGCGCATTTGCACAAGATACTTACCAGACAGACTGGCTGCGTCTCAAATTGCCCCTTATTTAGTGCTTTATTTGAGGGGACTGCCATTTGAAGCCATGGTAGACGTTATAAAATGTCCACTTGTTCAATACCATAGTGCACCACGGTAATGACTGTTCTACCGATGTTAGTAGTGGTATAATTATGTACGCTAGTGAATACCAATGTGCCGTGCGCATCATATCAAAATGAAACCTACGCAGCACTTTTAGAGCCTTTCTTTGTCAGAATTCACTCACTCTATGTCATTCACTTATTCCGAGGATTATATTTGTAATCTAGGGAATAGTGACTGTAGAGGGTAATTTCAGAAACAGCCACTACATTCCTGAAGCTCAAACAGTAGAGCTTGTTACTAACAATTTGAAGATCATGGGTTTGATTCCAAGGAAACCATTCAAAAATAAAAACAGTACAGTATTTTGGAAACTTTTTTCTTTGGGAATCAAGTGAATTGCATTAGAAAATAATTTAGTGGTATCTGCCAATACGCAAGTACTTTTTCTGTGTAATTACATTTAAGTTAACAATTTATTACAATGCACTTATTGTGTACATCTATTTAAAAAAAAAAACATATCTATTTAGTTACATCTATAAATTATATCTGTAATTACATTTATAATTACACTGTTGGCCATCACTTACACCTTAAACCTACCCATATCACCAATCCTGTCCCTAACTTTATCCATATCCCACCTCAATAGAAGCAAAAATATAATACAAAATGACCCCAATAAGTACATTGTACTCATTTTTTGATGTAAATACATAATTGTTAAGGCCACCTAATATAAAGTAGGACCGACATTTCCCTTGACACATGTCCACAGTTACATTTGTAATTCCACTAATGTTTGACAACCAGAAATCATGTTTTGCTTGAAGAGCGTGCTTATTTCTGTGTTTCTTAAAATGATCATGCCACTTGGTTTGATGTTTATCCATTGCAATTACATCCATTCATTTTAAATTGTGGCTGAAGAGTCTATGCTGTTTTGGGGCCACCATCTTGTGTTCAAGCAAACCATTAGAGCTCGAAAGAGTAAGAAAGACAGAAACATCGCTGGGCTAAAGGGAAAAAAAACGCACTCAGCACCCAGAGACTACATTTTCAAGACATAAAATCACCTCTTCAGACTGACTTTGCAGTCTGTGATTTTTACGATGGCAGGCGTGGTATTAGTCGCTCCAATCTGTATATCCATCTCTTGCTTTGTCTTGGCCCAGGCAAATCGATGTTCGTAAGGCGCAGTAAAAATGACAATAAAACTCAATCTCAACTTTCAGTCTCAATCTCTTTTTATTGCACCGCATTGACAAGTCTCACGACTGGGCCGGGAGAGGTAATGCACTGAAGTGGCCTACTAACTCTGCCAGCGCTGAGAAAATAACCCGGCTGATTGTCGGGTCTTTTGATTGCGCAGAGCTGGACGGTAGGCAAAAGCTGAAAACCGTGATGCTGATTTAGTTCCTGAAGGGACGCGGATGAAGGAACAGGTGCTGGAGTGTAAATATACATGTAGATCGCCTTTTGATTGTAATGACACAGTGGGTGCCAAAAGCTCCAGGCCATCCGTTTTTCTTTTTTTCCCCATTTGCTGATTGTCTCAGCCACTGTTTACTGACTGCCTGACATCTGGAAGTTCATTTCCTGCACTTAAGAAGAGCCGCCATGCTATGTTCGCTTTGGCTTCCTCAATTGTAAAATCAAATACTAATTCTATTTTTTTAATGGGTGCATGAGATGTTGATTCAACTGTGAGTATGATTGGCCCTGTGTGCTTTTAAATCACTATAGCTTATTTAATTTCCCCACCAACAATATTTAACTGCACACATTACAGGTCAATTCTGTATTGTTTTTTTATGACCTGCGTAATTTTCACCACATATCAAAGCACCATTTGGAAAATGTAGTAGAAATGATTAATGGAATTATTATTTTTTTTTTGCATTTCTGGTATGATATTTCCAGCTTCTTTATCTTGGTATAAATAAATAATGTTATTTTGATATATTGCAACGTAATTTGACAGAATAATAGCTGCAAACATTGTGTTCTTGTTCGTTATTTTCTTCACGCCTCCAATTTCATCATCACAAGGGCGTCCTTCCTAAACAAGCACACTAACATCTACATAATAAAAAAGAAAAAAGCTTTATTTAACTAACATTTTTGGTTGTTGCAATGTCAGTTGTTGGAAGTGATTCTAATTCCATTACTAGTATTTCATGTATCCCAAATACTCACAATTAAATAATATTTTCACAATTTGACAACATTTACATTTAGCAAACATTTTCAAAGTATAAACTTTTTTTTTTTTTTTCCGGGGATAGTTCACTCAAACATGAAAATTCTGCAATTATTTATTAAGTCAACTGTTTGGCTACTGACAATCTTCAAAATATCTTCTTTTTCGCTCAACAACTGAAGGTTTGGAATGACTTGAGTATGAATAAATGATGACAGAATTATGCATTTCTCTTTAATGCATTCACTGGGAATTGAACCAACAACCTTGAAATTGTTTACACCATGCTCTGTTTGAGCTACATGAACACCTCAGATTTTTGTATACAGTGCATCGCTTCTCATACAATATGTAATCTCATGCTGTTCATACATGCTATTCACTGACACGATTGCCTCTTATAGATAAACAAATGCACTTTTTATATAGCTTTTCAAAGCGATGATTGTTAAAATGTTTAAAAACTGAGGAACAGTGAGTTTACAGTATAGATACACATAGCTTTAATAATAAATATTGAACTTATACATGTTACTTCACTCTTTGTACTCAAATATTACTATGAATTGATTTTTAAATAGATAAATCAGCCTCTGGAACATAAAATGTTGATCAAGAAACACTCATAAACCATTGTTGGCAAAATGTAACAGGAAAGCTATTCAAAACCGAGCTTGAAAAGAAATCACATAAATTCAACTTCAAAAGAGGTTATTGAAGCATTGAATGCTAGGTGCTCCTGTGTGTCGCCGAATGTTTTGTTGTCGAATCCGTTCTATGTATGGATTGTGGATGAGTATTGAATCAAGGCTTTATCCAGGCGACCGAACCTTGGCGCTCTTGTCGAGATTCTCAGTGTTTGCTTGAACGATGTGAGAACACATAAGAGCTACGATCAATCTGTCAGTGAATAAGCTGTCACAGAGGTGCTGCACCGAGGGATATTTAATATCAAACATAAAACAAGCCGTGTCTGTTGTTTTTATCGTCAAGGGAATAAGAAACGGCAGGCTTTTAAAAAGCACGCGCGGGCACGTGCCTGACTGCCGCAGGAGTGTGTACGTCTCGTTTCACACCACCACGTGAACTTCCAGTCGCTGGAAAATAATAATATGCGTGGAAATGCCATTCGGGCAAGTGACGAGCCACGTCTTATCGCAGCTCCATTATATGCAAAGGTGTAAAACATTTGGCTTTCTTATTTAGATAATGCGATTCCATCCAGACGAAGAGCTGAATTAGCAAAGGAGGGTAAAATTGTTTCGCCGCTATCTCTCCACAAACACAGACAGCGGCCCCCGTCTCCCCCCGCCGTCAAGCCGATAATGCTCCTGATAAAGTACATGGACACCTGGATTTATTTCCTCCGCTATCCACTCCGCTTTATTTATTTATTTCCGTGTCCTTTCGTTTACAACCCTTACGTGCGTCTCGATTTCACCTCACCATCTGCACGCGGTGATTCCTGAGCCAAAAATACCAGTAATGCCGTAGTTTCTCATTTCTTTCTCTTTTTTTCCTTGGCTTTTTAACACACTAATGTGCTGGACAGATGGCAGCACGCTATGGTTAATACTGTTCCCATTAAGTCATGCGCTCATAGTAAAGATAAGGGCTGCACCGCTGGTCACGCTTTCCCTGTATTCAGGCGCACTAATTTGGTGGCAGTAGTAGCAGGGACAGAATCTGCAGCTTTCCTTGTAATAAAGAATCCACACCTTGTATTGGGGTGGGCGGTATGACCAATTTCAAATAACACGTTAGCATATATCACAATAAACTTGTTTTTCTAGAAATGCAGCAACTAGTATATAACTATATATATATTAGTGCTGTCAAACGATTAACCAAATTCACAATATATGTCTGTGTAATGTGCATGTTTATTATGTATAGCTTACATACAAACACTTGCATTCATATATTTAAGATTAAAAAAATATGTTAATATATTGAATATATATATATATATATACTGTACATGTAAATATGTTCAATATAGACTGTGTGTGTCTTTATATATATACAATAATAAATATGCACATTATAGACATGTATTATTTAAACCAAAACTTTTATTTTGGATGAGATTAACTGACAGCTAATACACACACACACACACACATAATATAAATTAAAATTAAAAAAGAGTACAAAAATGTGTTCATAGACTGTGCACTATGTACATACACACACTGCCCAGAGCCCTAGAACATATGGATCTCTCATGACCCTATTTCGCCATCATTTCTGACTCTCCTGATAGGTTGAGTCAGTGTCTTCTATGTCTCCAAGACATCTGCCCCAAATATCAGAGACTGGATGCATAATAACCCTCATCCAGAGCCCCTTATCAGAGCTGTCTGCACCCCCGGGGCGTCACGCTGAAGTGTTAAAAGATTACGGCAGGGGTGACGTCTGACGCACGCGGCTCCAACAAACGACCGCTTCTTCTCTCGCCCCAAACCCCCCTCCTCGACCCCAAACAGTGCCTGTGTTGTTCTCATATCCGAGGTGATGAACCTTCCAGGCCCTCCGGGCTTAAAAATATCCCAAGCTCTTCAGAGGAAGCTCGAAAACAGGAGAAGTGGAAGGGATGTGGATGCAGCGCGATGCGTAAGGCCACAGCAACCCCTAACGAATATCAAAGAGCCGGGCACGCTTTCATCCTGCATTCGGCTCACATTCACGCTACTGAAAGTGACCCTGTGTCACAGTTTTCTACACTGACAAACAACAGCCTTATACTGGACTGCCCCCACACTGAGCGCATTCATTTTTAAATGAGTCTCTTGCAGCAGGAGAACAAAAACCGCTTTCCGTTCTTACAGAATTATGGATGAAAATGGAAACGCTTTCATTCAGAGGTCAGTCGCTGTCCCAATGTGTGATTGTTTATGTGGGCACAGCTCATTGGGAAAGGCTGTAATGTCTGAGATTGATTGGATTATGTCTGCATGATTTGTATGCCTCTCGGTACGAGATAGGACCTGTATTAAGACCACCCTGCAGCTACCGCAGTGTTTGTGGACTTGATGGTCTGTAAACAGTCTGTCTCTGGGTTTTTATTAAACTCTTCCGCATAGAACGCATCACAGCCACCTCCTCCGCTGTATTTCCATTTCAAGACTCCCTTCACTCATTGCTGACTGAATCAAAATGAAGCTGGGAAAATTACTCTGAGCTCTATATGTCCGACCATGTCACATCAAGTTCTGTCGGAGAAGCTCTTACGATTTCAAAAGGGCTTGGTGCTTGTGAACTGCATTACGGCTCTTGAAACTGATAAATGCTTAAAAAATCTTGCTGGCAATGTCAGAAATGTCAATATTGGTGTTTTCCTTCATGACGGTTAGCCCTGAGGTACTTTCAAAAGGGTTAAAGGGTACAAATTGTGCAGACATTTATTTACTCTCTTGATGCTACAAAGTCATGTCGAGCAAACCAACAAAATTGTATCGCAAAACATCCAAAGTGCTCTAAAAATCTACTTCAAAAGAAAGAAGGGAGGTTTACAGTATTACCACTTAAGGGTAAATGAGGACATGCAGAGGGAAAATACATTTTTAGGTGAACTGTTCCTTTAAGATTTATTCTTAGCATCTTTTAGCAATGCTTCTAGACAGCAGAGTTGGTAACTTTGACCCTGTACATGCTGTTAGAGAATGAAATGTAATTTTTTAAGACTAATACACAGAGAACGACTTAAAATAAAACGAAATCAGAAGTGATATAGCAGGTGAGGTAGATAAATTCACCATCATTTCTCATTTGTGTAATAATGCAGTGCAAGTCTGTATTTAATTTTCCAATTCTTGAGCCGTAGCACCTGCCGTCTTTCATTTTCACAGAGGAGTTGCCTTGAAGAGCCACTAATATCAAACACAAACAATCAATCTCAGGCAATCCAGAGCAGCCCTAATGGAGAAGAGCAGAATATTAATTATCGCGATGGAAGGAGAAAAAAACAAAAGCGGCTACCACGGTGATGTAGCTCTGCTAATTTATGTGTGTTTGGGTGCCAGGGGAGCTCCTGCAAATCTAGCAATGGCGCTTTCACACTCACAACCACGTATACATGTGTAATCGCACATGTTAATCAAGTAACCTGACACACGCATTTCCAACTAATGTATATGCATTAGTGCCTATAACTCATTAAGAATACTTCAACTCAGTGTGTGTGAGAGAGAGAAAGATAAATACAGAACTCTTCTTTGTCTTTCCACGTGAAAAAAAAGATGGATGGGCACACACGTAGATATATTTATATAGATAGATAGTTAGATAGTGATAGATAGATAGATGGATGAATGGATGGATGGATGGACAGAAATGATAGATATATAGATATAAAGGATGGATGATGGATGGAAGGATGCATGGATAATTGGACAGATGTGTGGAGGGACAAACAGACGGATGGACAGACGGACAGACGGAGAAAGATAGCTAGAAGGATAGATGATGGATGGATGGGTAATGAATGGAGAGAGATAGATAAAGAGATAGATAGATGAATGGATGTTTGCTCAGGTTTGTCATCTCCTGTGAAGGAAAACACTTGAGCCTAACCTTTTCCTCAGCATGGACAGAGGCTGTAAACTACACAGCCAGCAGCTGTCGTATTGATTGCTACTCAGATAAATGCTGTCATTACTGGGACTTGTGGCTGCCCGTTTATGTTTGTTTGATGTAAAGTGAAGTTTATTCTTCTCCCCTCATAGTTCTTCTCATTTTCTGGCTCAGTTTGAGTGAAATGGCACCTCAGAAAGCAGCTCAGCTGTCTTATCAGCCCTCCTCAGTAAAGCAGGACTCCCACCGCCTCACACACACGCTCAACTCTCTCTCATCCTCTCCCACCTCTCTCCTTCAGCTCAGCCGCTTCAGTTTACCTCTCCACCCAGGGGGATGCTTTATTGCTCAGAGGTTGCTCTTTCATACCTCAGGAGACTCAAAGGTGCTAGAAGCAAATTTTCTTTTGGAATACCACAATGTAGATGATAGCTAATGCCACATCTGTCTTTGCTGCTGTTCAGAGAGAAATGTGCAGTGCTATTTTTTGGCTTTTTACTAAAGCAACAAAAATACCATATAATTGTTGCTATTGTATGTTCACATACTTGTTTCTCTTAAAAACAGTGCTACAGCTAGTAATTCTACTCTGAAATGTGCATTTCGTGTTGGAATGTCTGTTTTGGTATTTTGACAATAAACGGCTCCAAAACGCTATCAGAAATTGCAAATTCTACTTGAGCAAAAAGCCTCAGCATTCATCTAAAAAG
>JAUMHP010041569.1:29385-55618 GCA_032361065.1 Enteromius trimaculatus | reverse complement strand
GATAGTAATGCATATTAGTTTGCTTCTTGTGCCCAAGAGCATATTTATTAAAGCCCATATATCTTACTAACAAGAAAATATGCTTTAGTGTTGGAGATATTTATTAGATAAACACGGTGAATCGGCAACGCGATTGGCTCTCGTCCATTCTCGCAACAGGGAGCGATTGGGCGCCCACAATGGACGGGGAACGACAGGGAACGTCCATTCTTAACTATGGATAGCAGGCGACTGATTGGCTCTCGTCCATTCTCAACAATGGACAGCGGGCCTGGCTATTGGACCGCAGAGACAGCCAATTCTGCTCCAGGTGGCACCACAGAGAGGGAGCGCCATGGGATATCCTTTGGAATCCATTTAACAGGCCACTAGATGGCAGTGGTATTAAGCGTAAAGACATGCGTCCTGTCGGTTCACAGCCGGACTAAGACAGTTACTTTTTTTTTTTTATATACAAATTTTATATTAATCTCAACATTTTCGTCACAGAATACTTAAGAACAAACGTACGAAGTTTCTTTGTGCAAAATAAAAAATTAGCTCCCTCAGTCTGCATCTGAAAAACCTGGCTTGTGTCATTTGCGTCTCGTTTCTTTCGCAACTTGTTCTTTAATCCGAGCAATAGGTGTTCTCGAGTAATTTCGTGTTGGTGTAGATACAACAGGTTAGAAACGGCTTGTAACAACTAATCTATATGCAGTAACTGTAATGTTCCGTTTAGATGTAGCCGCAACTAAGTTATTAGCATAAAATTGTTAGTGTGTAGCCCGGCTAGCTCAGTCGGTAGAGCATGAGACTCTTAATCTCAGGGTCGTGGGTTCGAGCCCCACGTTGGGCGAAACGTTTTAGTCAGAAGCTAGGGTAAGAGATTGCCCCTTGATAACATTGTGCCAATAAAGCCTTTTTCCAAGTATGAACTATAGTAATGACAGAGCGCAGATGTGGCCTACAAAAGCTAGAGCACATTATTAAGAAAAGAAAGTGTATTTGTAATAGTATACTTGCTGCTAGCTGCAGATATCTGTCTAAAGAGAATTAAAGAAGATTATTAGAAAAAGGGGGTTGTGTGTAGAAAGCAATTTAGTATTTGCAACACTGATGTCTTTATGACATTGTTATGATAATTTTGTTATCATGTCAATGTGTCTAATTTCTTGAGAATCTTTCAGATTTACACATACAAACACAATTTAGCTGTAATCATAAATACAGCTGAGTGGATGCTAACACTTAACTGACAAACATTAGTCTAAAAGCACTTATATTTAAAGGAAGTACTAGGAAGGAAACAGAAGTTCTTTTATGATAACAATATACTTAAATGGTAATGAGCGTAGGACCTTGAGGGGTATTATGTTGCAAGTGGCTAAAGTATTTAATTATCTGCTTAATTTATTTGACAGTATACTAGAATTTTAAAAGAGCACTTGTGTTATATTATATTACTGAATATGAGCCGGTTCAGATGTAACTGCCTGTAGTATGGAGGCGTTTTAAAGATATTTTATTTATAGAATGAGCTTCTCTTCTCTGAGCAGAAAATGACTGCTGATTGGTGGCCTTCTGTAGTATGTGTGCCTGGCAGGAGAGCTGAAGTATGAGAATGGTGAAATATTTGAACAATATTTGAAGATAAGTAACCAAAACCTCAGAAATCCAATAATCAGTATTACCACCTGAAACCTCAAGTGTGAATGTTCCAGTACACAAAAACCTTTTTTCAATTTGCATTGTATTTGATAATGTCTTCTCATGAAACGTCTCAAGTACTGTTCAATAATATTTGTTTTTTGGTATATTTTACTACTTTTTTACTTCTTTGCGCTTATCAAAAGAAGATTATGTCATGTCTGCAAATACCTTTGTTCAGCTGACTTAGCTTTATTGGCTTTTGAAATACAGCCATTGTGTTCTTATTAAAGATGTTGAAACTTCGCACTTCAAATTCCTGTTATAAAAAAATGTCATAATTGTTAAAACACTAAAAGCATTTTCTCATTTTCTATTTCCCACTGAGGCAGAGATTTTAGAAAACATTTTCTCAATGTCAATGAATGTGATTTTGTGTAGAGTTGTGTATGTACCCTCCTACAATCCCCTTGGCTTTGTGCCCCACATTTAGCGTCCAGTCCATTTTGCATCCTCCATGTTAACGTAGTTTTTTTCTTTTTCATTTTCATACCTGCAAGTTTATTGAATAAATTTAGTGTGTTTTAACATGCAACAACATACTTAAAATAAGATCTAGGGCATTTCATTTCACTGACAGTTCACTGTCAATTATAGCCAACATTTTTCATGAGTTTAAAACTGTGAATGTCTAATCTTCTCACATTACTGTTTACTGATAACTGAAGAACTTTCAGATAGCTCTCTGACTTCCTGTCAATTCCACATAGTTCCGCAATGTCACCACATTTTATTTCTTTATTTGTTCTTTGAAAGATTTGAACCACAATGACTCATGGAGACCTGTTGTACTACATGTGTCTGTTGGAAAATCTCTGCAAGCACTCACCAAAGCTCCCAGTAACCAGAATTCATCAAAAGTCAGCAAATGAAACAGTCTGTACTCTGTACATGCAACTATGCAAACAACAATCTTGAGCGAACTGATGCCGAGACATCTGTGTCAATCAATGTTGTTCTAGGAATCAGTCAGTCTTAGTGCAGCATACTTTGATTTTTAAATTTTCACATTGTAATTAAAATAATCACTGTTGAAATATAATTACATACAATCTAATGTGGGAGGAACGTTTGCTCAACAAGCAATGGCTGAAGTTAGTATTAGCCTATATTTTATTAATAATGCATAAAGATATGTACAAAAATATTAATACTTCCACTCCTGGTGAGAGTTACATCAGAGTTTCGATCTTGTCTGTTCACCACTGACATCATTTACTGTAAATCGGTTATCTGCCATGTAACTGATGCTTATCAGCGCTCCTGTTGTTTGTAAGAACACGGCCCCGAGGTGAGTTTACAGTTACTGTACAAAGAGATTGTGCTTTTACCCTGATTTTCAGTTCCTGGGTCGCCTGAGATTAACCTTTCTTAAGATCCTTAAACTTACCAAAGAAATTAAAAATAAAACAAAAACACTGTGATAATAGACCTGCTTAACATAATTCTGTTTGCCAAATGAGACATTTACAACTGCTTTCTGAAGATCAGTAACTAATGATCGTGCAGCAGAAATAAAAATGTTTAAAACTGTTCACTTTTCATATTCACTTTTTAGACCCATATGCATTATAAATGCAAACACTATAAGAAATATACAGCAGTCCTAGCTTTAAATAGTTTAAAAAACGTTTTTTTTTTATGAACTTATTTTTTTTATTGATGTCAAGGAGACTCAATTTTTTTAATCTCTTTTTTGGGACCCCTTTTCTAAAATACAAATGCATATATAGAAACTTATTTATACCATGTGAGAAAAATGACAAGTGTGAACCCAATCTTCCATCCTGACCTAGTGTCTCGGGTTTCAAGCGGGGAAAACACCTAGAACAGATGGCCAGTCTATCACAGAAAGACAACACAATTGTTTCTTGATTTTAATAATTAGCTATTTATTGACTATTGAAATGTTATCTGCAACATATTATGTTTTATTAAACTGACAATGTATTTAGTTTTTTTGTACAACTTTTTTTTAGATTGTTTTTAACTTGAAAAGAAACATTTTCGAATCATTCTTGATGTGAGTAAAATCTGGACAATATGCTTAAAAAGAGAGTTTATTTCATTATAAGATATCATGAAAGTAGTAAATGAATAACCCTTCAATCATAGTCATTTCACATTTTTCAAATGCTTATGATTCACATTCTAGTAACAGTCAATATAAAACAATACAATGCAATAAACAATATTATAAGTAAAAACAATGGCCAAAAGCACTTATGTAGCACACAATGAAGAAGTGAAAACACAAAGCACCTTTTGAGCAAGTGTGCCAATAATTAATAATAATTTCCAAAAAAATTCAGGAAAATATGTAATAAAATATTTGTAAAAGGAGGAAAACAAAGACACTGTATAGGCAACAAAACCAGTTCAGTGACATTCCAGAAGAAATGTTGAGTGCTTTCATAACACACAGTATCAACAATAATAACTAAATACAGATTCTGAATAGTCTGCTTCTACGCAGAGCAATGTCCCAAAAAAATTATACTAAAACTACTGTCTCGTCTGACTCCAGTGGCTCTTGACTTACAGGTGCTCCATTCTCAAAGTTTCTCCATAGCATGTTAGTATCCATAACAGGTGGTTTGCATGGCACATCTATGCCCGATTCCTGCGAAGGGGGTGCATTGCATGTTTCAAACAGGACCTCAAATTTATTCTCGCAATCTCCTGGTTCGTGCCAAATCAGCAGTTCATATCTTCCAAAGCGGCACAGCACCTTATCATCAAGCTCAGCTCTTTCGAGGTATCTCAGCTCAGACCCACCGACCATAAGCTTGACTTTCTGGCTCATGTTCTGGATCATGAAGCTCAAGAACGAGCTGCCAGCTTTCTTATACGCCTGTATGGAGAGCTGTTTTCTGGAAACAGAGGTGTCATTTAGGGCGAAAATGCAGGTCTGTCCGTCACGGCCAAGCCTTAGGGGATCTTCAGCATCCATTTTGTACGGTTGATTTAAGGGCAGGTTGTGGAAGAGTGGTCGGCTGGCTTGGTTTGGGTGGAAGAGATGGACATGAAGACAAGTAAGCAGTTCTTCAGTCTCGAGTTTGCTATTGTCATTCATTCTGTGAAATATAATGTTGCAACTTCTGTAGTGTCGAATTAACTTATTTCCAGTTAAACCTAAGGGAAAAAACATAGAAACTCGTTAAGTGTTAGTACAGTGAACAAATGTATGTTGCAGCAAAATGTATTATTCTGACGAAAAAGTGAGAATGCACAGATAGCATAGCACAGGTCTAGCGAAAAAAGCGAAGTATAAATAAACGTACTAGATAAGTGTCGTACTAGTAACAATACAGTAGCTTACCTTCTGAAGCTGTTTGCAACGATCATCAACTAACGGACTGTTGTTCTAAAGCTGGGATCGCTTTGTTATGAGCTCAACAAACGAAGAGGGAATTGCATCAGAAGCACTGAAATCCCCCCGCCCAGCACGGGACATGTGACTCTCAAAAACTCCAGAGTTGCGCAAGACTTCTATGCTTTCAGTATTTGTTTCATATTATAGGCCCGTTTCAAAAATATTAATTTTCCTATATTTGACCTATGCCAGAAACGCTTTATTCCCGTTTTGATGAAAAAGAAAAAGAAAAAGAAAAAAAACCAAACATTGTTACATAGTTGAATGTAACACTTGTCTTGTGACATCGTTTTAATGACCAGATAAAAGAGGTGAATAAACATGGGTGAGAGCACGTTTATGGTCATCATTTACAATCACTTATCAGACAGTCACTCACCAAAACGTCCTGACAAAACTGTATAACCACAGCGAAGGGAAGTGAATGAGAAATCGATTGCATATCGGTTTCATCATCATATAGCAAAATAACAATCTTTATAATCTTTCTGGGAAGCAGACACAAATGCGAATATTTCTCATTTAGCTTTGTTCAGCTTTCGATGTGTGGGAAACCGTGCTTATCTTAAAACTATAAACGTATTACATAGGACTACATTTTTAATAAATCAAAGATTAAACATATATGATAACAAATCTAAGTTATGCAAACTAAACAATTAAACTTTTTTATTGTGTGGTGCGTTATCGCAGCCTGCAGTTAGAAACATGAGCTCATGTTAAAACATTAATATTGTTTTATATATAGCCCATGCGCACATATTTTGTTCTGTCTAATTAAATTCCATTTAAAACTGTGGTAATAAGCCCAAAGTCACATGAAGATAACTGACCAGTTGTAGAAGCAGGTTTTCAAACAGCATGTGAGATAAGGTATTCTTTGGGAGACTTGGCTGGAAAAAAAGAAAAAAGAAAAGAACAACAAATAGGCTACATTTACCATGAAAGTAGAGAGTTAAAGTTTTTTAAAGAGTTTACATACACATCAAAATCTTTCCTGAAAAATAAAAAAGTAAAGTGTTTTCTTTGAAAATTAACTCTTGTAAATGTAAAAATGAGCAAGAAATAGCAAGCAATTAATACAAAATTTGCAGCAAGATGTGTCTAAATTCAAAGAGTAGCCTAACCAAAAACACAATTTATACAGTTTGGATATAAATATTTTTTAACAAAATTGAAAAAGTCAACCCAAAACACTTTACAATAATCGCAGACCCAAAACATTGATTGTTTCTTCAGGCTGAAGGAAAAATTAGCAAATAGGGGAAATGCTATTGTTGAATTAATCACGTTTATAATTTACCGGATAGCAATAATGGATAATTTTGATAGAGATTTAACAACTTTATTAGATACGAAGGTTTTTTTATTAGATAAGAAGGAGAAACACTCTGAGATCTATTATATTGTATTCTTTATTTATTTATTTTAATGCTCTTTCAACAACACGCATACAGTAAAAGCATGATTTCCATTAGAACTATTTTATCCCACTCAGAACCGTTTATTTTTTTGAAGTTCCACAATCGTGTCACGTTCCGCGTGATCCACATGGTTGTGTTTGATTGGTTCATTCAACATTGTGGGCGGGGCTGAGGAAGTATATTATTGAATGACCCACCCTCTTCCTCATTGTGGTGAGAAACAGGCGGTGAGTGTTGTTTTTTTAATACTTTGACCTTTATAACGCCAGTACTACAGTAAAGGTTTTGCAAGCGACATTAACGCACTTTTGATATACGCAGTTTTCATAAAGCATGTGCAGATTCAGTTAATCGGGTACATGTAAAAGTAATACACACGGCGTGTTTATCTCGGCGCGCAACGACTGTTCGGCTACTAAGCTAACGTTGTTAGCTTATTCAAACCTAGCATCGGAACCGAGTTTTCTCTCAAGGCGATGAACACGTGAACTGACGCTTATTGTTATACTATTGTTCTCCTGATTTTACCAACATAAACCCTTTAACGAATACCCCGTGAGTAAACTGAATGTTTGTGGAGGGTTTATAGTCCGCTACAAATGAGTAACCACATGAGGCCGTGGCGTATAACGTGTGAGGAGAAGTCTTGTTTTTTTGCTACGAAACTTTACTAAACGCAGAACTTGATCAATAATACCATTTTATTTTGTCGTGTTTTCGTGTATGCAGGGGGGAAATAAAATGTGAAGTATTTGCATAAACCGGTTTGACTTGATAGGCTTCTCAGGAAGTTCACAGTACAAGCTTTCGATTTCAGTTTAGCACCAGGCGTGGTTTCGTCTACTCATTCTTCTGTGTTGATTTGCAAAAAGCCATTAAGATAATCATGATAAATTGTTTTGCTTTGCTGGCAACTCATTGAAATGTATCTCGTCACAGTTTGTTTCAGGCTCTTCATAACACATTCACGAAGATGGTGAAGATCTTCATTGGGAACCTGCCTCCACAGGCAGAAGCAGAAGAAATAAAGTCTCTGTTTACTCAATATGGAACAGTCACAGAGTGTGCCATTATCAAGAACTTTGCCTTCGTCCACATGGATGATCGCAAAGATGCAACAAAGGCGATCCGAAACCTTCATTTATACAAGCTGCATGGAACGCCCATCAACGTCGAAGCGAGTCGGGGGAAAAACCAGGGCCCAGTGAAGCTTCATGTTGCCAATGTGGAGAAAGGAGCAGATGAAGAGCTCAGAGCGCTGTTTGAGGAGTACGGCACAGTTAGCGAATGTGCAATCGTTAAGAACTTCGCCTTCGTACACATGAGCAATTCCGACGAGGCCATGGATGCCATCAAGGGGTTGGACAATGCTGAATTCCAAGGTAGACAAATCCAGTCTTGCCACTTCCTTGCGTATCCTTTTGCATGTTTATATTGATTGCTAATATGAACTCTCTTCACACTCGCAGGCAAACGAATTCATGTGCAGATTTCAAAGAGTCGACCAAGAGGCGAGGAGGAAGGCTACGGCCCCCCAGACAGTGGATACTGGCCACCCCGTTTCCCTGGTGAACGGCCTGAGCCCCCTGGTTATCCTAGGGGTCGCTTCGGGTATCCCCCTGGTCCCCCTCCTCCACCACCACCCATGCCCCCCAGACGCCCTCCATACCCAGAGCGTGCAGCGCCGGCATACGAGCGCGAACGCGGTGTGGTCGACTATTATGAGAAGTACCGTGCTCGCCCTTATGGCGCCGCCTCATATGAGGACCGGCGTCCAGGTGCCATCCCCCCTCCCCCTCCGCCCCCGTCATCTGGCATTATGAGAGAGCGATTGGCTGGCAACGGCCTTGACCCTTATGAGCGACGCCCCCTTCCACCCCCACCATCCTCGTACTATACACGAGACCGCAGTCCTATCAGACGTGCTCCTCCCACCCTTCAGACACCCGCCGGGAATGGTTACTCATTCGAGCGATCTCGTCTGTCCCCTCTCTCCATGTCTCGGACCCCGATGTACAACGTGCCTCGGGCCAGAGACCCCTATGCTGACAGGGTGGCACCGCCTCCACCACCTGCGCGCTACTCGTATTAAAGTGCACCACTGCGCTTTTGTAATCCAAGGTGAGAATAGGTCCCGCAAACCAAATAATATAATACCCAAAAAGTGCGTATTTGCGCTGTTCTGCGTGTAATTGATGCGCAAGTAGCAGTAACGTGAACTTTGTATCAAAGTGCCTGGGTCGTAAATTTTTAATGTTCTTTTAAAAAGCACTTCTCGAGAAACGCTGAACTTCGTATCGAAGTGTTTAGATGGTAAATTCTGCTGGTAAAATTGACCTTTCACTTCGCATAAATCAAACAGACATCATTTTATTTTTTACAGCTTTATTTTAACTTAGTTTGTCGATTCAGTAATCCCAGATGGCACTGCAGCCGTTTGACTCATGTGGTTTGCTCTCTTTCCAGGTGTAAATTATTCAACAAGATCGTCGTCGTTGTCTCCAGGTGCACGTGCCGCGATACGTCTTTGTCTGCCAGAGCGCGTTTCGTTCGCCTGCGCACCATAGTGGAAGAGTTCTGTTGCGGACTGCACATTCTATAAAACTACCGCTTTTACACGCATAAAATCGTCCTCATGCTAAATTGTCAACTCTGCTTTATTTTTTTTGCCTTGTTTTTATTGTTTAACATTTGATAGGTGAGAGAGGCACTAAGCCAGAGCACGTCAGTTAGGTTAACGTGGTGGTTTGGTAAAGACTATGAGAGGAACGCATATAAAAATTATTTTCAAAGAACACTTCAATGTATCACACTGTACATTTTTACCTTTAAAAAAAATCTGAAATGAGATTATCGTTTGTTATTAAACTATTGTAACAAGCGCTATTTCCTAACTTGATTTTGAACCAAAAATTCATTTGTGTAAATTTTTTTTTCTTTTTTTTTTTTCTTCTTCTTTCCTCTCTTAGCTATCTGTTTAAAGTGCGGCATGCAAGTAAGAATACAATCTCCGCAGCAATAAAACCTTTCCGTCTACTGGCTTTATTGAAATTGTGCTGTAGTGTGGATTTTAATTGCAGAGTATCGAAGTTTAAAGGACTTTGTATCATTTTTCTTTCATAGGAACACTTGAAAGTTTTAATAAAAAGACTGGAACTTGGACCGTCGTTTTGCTTTTCTGTGCTAACCTTTTAAAGTCAACATGCCTAAATAAGCATAAAAGTAGCTATATATTCTAGACATCTCTCGAATTAAAACTCTTAACATCATGCTTCCTAGTTTAAGAGCATCACAGAAAATGGAACAGCTTCTGCGGCGAAATGAAAGCGATTTACTTCGACTTCAAGGCTATTGCCCTAAACCATTGGCGTCTCAATATTCCTGTCTGTCAAAATAATCCTATCATTCTGATTCATTAAGTGGATAGACTTCCCAGTATTTTAAACAATTAATGGTCCTTTTTAAGTTTGATTATGCCAGGTAAGTCACTTGTTGCATTTAGTTTCTTTAACACTCAGCATGCCTTTTTACTACTTAATTCTCAAGGAATAGCTTTAGTACACAGACTTTGTACGTGTCTCAATGACATGTATTTGGGTCCAAATGTTTTATTCATGCAAGTGATGTAATTGGCTTTAGGATGAATGCATGCCTGAGGGTAAGTTTTAGGTTCACTTGCATTGTTTTTTTTTTCACAGTAAAATGTGTAGTTTTGGTTGGTTGTTTGCTTGTAGGACACCAAATGCATGGGCCTCTTTTGGCAATGATCTCAGCATAATATTTTATTTTTATATATTTATTTTCCAATTAAGGTAAATGCGCTTTCAATAAACCAATAAAGCCTTTTCCCCCTTGCTCAAATTGTCTTCGTGGTTATTTTTAAGAATATGGGAGTTGTGTATTAAAGTATGTGTGAATATATAGTGGGTAAATTTTTTCCCCTTCCCCTCATTAATGTACACACAGCACCCCATATTAAAAGAAAAATACTCAGCCATTTTTTGGTCTCCAGAGATGCTCATTTGGGTTTATGTTAGGGCTCTGGCTGGGCCATTCAAGCAATTTTAGCAAATGGCTGCAAAATAACAATGAAACATTAAAGGGGGTTTGAATACTTTCTGTACCCACTGTAAATGCGTTGTATACAAGTAAAGTGTTAAACTCAAATGTGCGTATATATTTACGACGTGTATGTGTGATTACAAAAATGTTTTAAAATCCATTTATATTGCAAAATCTTTATAGTACAGAGGTAAAATGCCAAATATAGAAAATGTAATTGATACGGCTATTTTAATACCTACTGGATCACTAATTCAAGGCCTTACATAAAAAAAAGTTCTATTATCCTTACTGAAAAATTACTAAATTTAATAAGTTCTCATTTTTTTTCGTTGTGTGGGGACAAACAGAAAAGCAATAATTTAAACTATACAACAAAAGCTACATTGAAAGGGCATCACAGACATAAGTTAATTTAACAGAAATATGGTTCTTAAAAACTAAACTTTAAAGGGCTGTTAGAAAAAGAGCTAAATTATGTTGGGCCTACTCTATTCAGTCTGATAAATGTTTTTTTCCCTTTTGTGTTTTAATAAAAAGGCAAAAAAAAAGGTAAATTAATATTTCGTTATTTACTGTGTACTGTTATTAGTATAATCAAAGAATGTAGAAATACAATCCGAGAAAGGGACTTTTGTGTGATTCATTACAGTCCTTTTTTGTGTAAATAAGTTTAGTATTTCGTTACATTTGTGCCTCAATGGTAATGAGTGGGAATTAATATTTATCTTATTTGAAATATGCTAATAAATTAGACACTCTAAAAGACTAGTAAAAGCATGTTTTTTTGTGGACAGGAAGTGCTGTCGGACAGGGGAACAGACTCGACTGATACACGGGCGACTCCATTTTAGGCTTCATTCATCTTCGTAGCCAGTGATATTACGTGCTCTTTACGGTAAGGCGATGCCATCCCTGCATAACTCTTTTTATTATTTTATATGAGTTCTAGTGTTTAGATTTGACATGAAGGTAATGCAGTCTGGCCTAGTACTGTAATATAATAACACGTTGCTTAATACGGCGACGTTTACCGCGGGTAACTTTATATAGTAATGCTAACTTAGCTTAGCATTAACTTGCACAGTTGAAACCATTGGCATACAGCTTTGAAAACCACCGACGCTCACCGGTCGTGCTTAATCGTGTTTCGGGATATTAAAAACACACACTTGAATGACGACAAATAAAACGTAAGAAAATTAATACGTTGGGTGTTATGGTCACGCGGATACGTGGCCTAGCAACGCGAAATAATTCAGCTGCGCCATAAAGTCCAAGAACTGAACCTGGTC
The DNA here is from genome assembly GCA_032361065.1 of Enteromius trimaculatus. Taxonomy (NCBI): domain Eukaryota; kingdom Metazoa; phylum Chordata; class Actinopteri; order Cypriniformes; family Cyprinidae; genus Enteromius; species Enteromius trimaculatus. The sequence goes on along the minus strand of JAUMHP010041569.1, from coordinate 43,772 downwards.
GTCTGCTCAATGCGCTTTCAACCGATCAGTGAGTGTCACACACAGCATATTTAATGCTGAGTTGTGCCTAAATCATTCTGGCCCGAAGCCACAAAATCGAAACCAAAACCTCTGATATGATTAAGGCGTCTATGGTTTTGTAAGCCAACACAGCAGTAATGTAGGGATTCATCTGTTGATATAACGTGCATTTCGCAACTATGCTCCCTCTGTCCAGGAAAAAACCAGAATAAAGATGGTTAAGATCTTTGTTGGCAACCTATCCTCAAGCACGACCGCGGAAGATCTGCGCAATCTTTTTTCTGAATATGGCAAAGTAAAAGAGTGCGACGTCCTGAAAAATTATGGCTTTGTACACATGGAAGGTAAGCAGGAGGCCGAGGAGGCTATCCGCAAACTCCACCATCAAGAGCTGAATGGTCAAGCCATAAATGTGGAGATGAGTAAGGGGAAGCCCAGGGGCTCCACCAAACTGCATGTGAGCAACATATGCAGTGGCTGCACCAATCAGGAGCTCCGGGCCAAGTTTGAGGAGTATGGCCCTGTGGTTGAGTGTGACATAGTGAAGGACTATGCCTTTGTTCACATGGAGCGAATGGAGGATGCCATGGAGGCCATCAGTGGGCTGGAGAACACGACCTTCCAAGGTGAACATTAACCTCGAAACGACGAAATCCATGGTTACCAAGGGTTGCATTATACTCCTTAGATTTTTTTTTTAGAATTGAAGAAATGTTGTCCTTTTTTCAGTTCTTTGTAATTGCTAAAGTGAATTCATTTTACATAATTGTCAGTAGACAGATACATTATTTATGGCACAGTTAATCCAAAAATCTCATGTTCACAGTCATGTTTTTCCAAGCTTACAAGATTTTCGTTTGTCTTGGAAACCTGAGTTAAATTTTACGTTTACATTTAGTCATTTAGCAGACACTTATCCAAACAACTTTCAAGTGATGACAATACTAATCTATTGTAATAGTAATCTCAGATAGAATAGAAAAATAATAGAAAAGGCAAGTAGAGGCCCTTTTTAATATGATTTTTTGAAACCCTTTTATTCAAGCTGCAGTTCGTAACTTTTCATGTTCAAAATTTATTACATTTAAGTAATGAGCGAGTCCACCATGAATCCAAAATTTTCCAAACCATGCCGATTCAAAAAGTTAATAAAACATTAAGCACACATACATAGAAAATCTCGAAGGGTTTCTTCAAAAAATATCCTTATTTGCATTTCGAAGATGAAAAAAAGTTTTATGGGTTTGGATCAACATGACCGCAAGAAAACATTGGCAGAACTTTTTTGGGCAACCTAACACTTTAAGTGCTCTGTGGCTATCGTGATGCAATAATTCTCTTTTAAAATGACGGTTTACGTGAGCGGAAGAAAGTTTTACATTGTCTTGCGTGTGTTCTCTTCCTCCCACAAGGCAAGCTGATCAAAGTGCAACTGTCCACAAGTCGCCTCCGTACAGCGCCCGGCATGGGAGACCAAACTGGCTGTTACATCTGTGGAGAACAGGGCCATTGGTCCAAAGATTGCGGACGTGGTCAAAATGGTAGCTATGGTGGAGGCATGGGGGGATTCCCTGGCGGTAGAGGCCCCCCAAGGAGCGCCCCGAGTTACGGCATGGGTGGCCCTGGAGGTCTTCCTAGTAGAGGTTACCCAGCAGGGCCGCTCCCCCCTCCCCTGCCCATGAGCCGGCGTCCCAGCTACGGCGAGTACAGTGCGGATGCTCGAGAGCGGTACCCAAGCAGGCCGCCGAGTGCCTATCCCGAGAGGTCGTCCGCATATGAGCGAGAACGCTACGGAAGCATTGACTATTATGAGAAGTATCGGGCTCGTCCGTCTGGCTCTAGCTTCTTCGAGAATAGCAGGCCTCTCTCTATTCCTCCTCCTCCCCCCCCTCCCTCTTCTTCCTCTCTCTCAAGGATGCGGTTGGCTCCTCCCAGCCTCGATTCCTATGAGCGACGCCCTCTGGCGCCTCCGCCTCCCACAGCATCGGCGTACTTCTCGCGGGACCGTAGCCCAATCAGACGTGTGGGCACCGGTCTGGAAGGCTACTCGTACGAGCGCTCGCGACTTTCCCCGGTCTCAAGGAGCTCATCGACTTACACCGTGCCGCGGGCCAGAGAGAACTACACCGAGCGGGTTCGATACGCATACTAAGCCCACACACATGCTAAGGTGAGCGATAGCGGGTCGTTGACTGTGATGGCTCAGATGAGATATCAGCGTGATCTGTTCTAAAGCGTAAGCCGTTTCGAGTACTGTAGTAAGCGGAGCCGCTTTGCTCGGGTTAAAAAGTACAGAAGTCTGAAGGTAATGCCTGAATGTTTCATCTAACAGAGGTTTTTCTTTTTTTTTTCTTTTAGGTTTCGTCAAGTGAAGAGACTTCCCCTTCACTTAATGACTTTGCCTCAATCAATCAGATTCTCCATCGGATTTCTAAGACGCGGGATTGGATAGGCACATTGATCACAATGCTTACAAGATCCGCGCGTTAATGTTTTACCCATAATGCACAAACTGCTGTTTAATTTTCCTTTCCAGTGGAGACATCTGTACATGATTGCAAGAAGTGGTTGTGATTTTGGTTTTTGCTTTGCTTTTCGCTTGCATTCAGAGGTAAGGTGGGCTGTCTCATGTCAGCGTAATTTTAACTATTAACGGCAGTTATACAGACTCTGTTAGATTTGCAATTGTACTTTTGTGTTTAATTCCCCCCCTCACCCCCGTCAAGTTGTGATCCACTTTTATTTAGTCTTTTTAATGCTCCGAGACTTTTCAGGAGCTGTCGTGTTGGCTTGCCACTTAATTTCTTTGATTTAAGTTTTTGAGGACAATCTTTCTTCTGGCGATAGTAATGCCAGTTTTGTTTTTTTTAGGGGGAGTGGCAATCTGTAATTAATCCTGTGGCTGCAAAAAGCTTTATGAGAAAATAAACTCAAATTCAACATTCCAACATTCTTTTTTTTATGTGCTACAGGTGATTGGTATATACACACTGTTCAGATTTGAGTACTTGCTTGTTGAGTTGTTGTATCTAATTGGTACGTTCAACAGGATGATCAACTTGTTTCTCTCACCAATGTCTGAGTTTTTGTGATTTGGGAGCTCGGCCATAAATTTTGAGCTTCTTTTGCTTGTTTATCCCCTCTAACTAATGTGTTAGTCTTTAAAAATATGATTTGAAATACAACCTAAATAGTTGGGCAGCTTTCAGTGGAATGCAAACTAGTTTTCTGTTCTGTACACACCAATGACTGTTCATGGCAGGAGATCTTTAAATTGTAAGAAGATTCACCTGGATGGAAAGGTGGACTGTACATGTGAGTGAATTGGAAATTTGCATTAGATGTGCTGACCAACTCTCACTCAGGGCTTTATTCACCTTTTGACTGCTAGCGTTTACTGGCGATTCTTCTTTATGGGTGCCTTGGGAAGCTCTGTGAAAATGTTTATAAATATGATTTTCTGTAGTTTGTATATTTCCTACAGAAGTCAGGAGTGTGTTTTATGAATTATCTTTTGTAATAAACCAGTATTTTGGTGACAAAATACCTGTCTGTCTTTTATTGTAGAAGTCTCTTTATGCAAGATTATCATTAAAGGTGTCTTTTGAGTTCTTGGTACATTAATGCTTTATAACGTAACGGATCATAACGCGATCTATCAGGCCACGTGGTGATTTGAAATCTCCGAGAGCTCCAGTTGCAAACTATTACAGCATGCTTAGAGAGTGGAGAAAAGAAAAGGGGATGGGCTGTTTTAACACCATGCAGCGCTATTCTCCAGCCAGCCTCGCTTTATGCGACGCAAGAGTGACGCCATTTCATCTCGCACCGGCTCCTGCAAGCATCGCGAAAAGGTATGAAAAACATCTTTTGCGCCAGATCCAAATAGCCCAGTGTTCTCTTGACTGAACGGCTAATCTTTAATCTTACATTTCCTGTATTTCGTCGTGATGTTTCACTCGTTCGCCACTGTGTTTCTGCCTGTATTCCTGGTTAGCTAACTTAGCTGTTGCAAGGCTAGATGGATTGTAAGCTAACTCAATTAGTATATGCAGTGTAAATGCATTCGATTCTTTAGTCATTAATACGAATGTTTTCTTCTAACGATATTTTAGATGTAGAGATGTTGCTGGCACGCGACTCGTGAATCAGATTACAGCAAATGTAGCTTTTTTGCCCATTACTCCATTGTCCTCTACTGGTGATGGAAGCCCGCCTTGTTTCGGGAGTCGATTCTTTCGAACAATTCAGTTTCGCTTACATTCCGATGTGGCATGATTCTACATGTTCAAAAATATTTAAATAAAGTTTGTTTTGTGTGCCTGATATACAATCCCGACGTCCCAAAATGTATGCTATCAGAACAGATATTTCGAATGGATGGATGGGACAGAGGCATTCAGTTCAGAATCCTCTTTTTTTTCACCTCAGAATCCGACATGTTCAAAAGATAGGATCTATTCGACGAGTCACCTAAGTGTTGATTCGATAGACACTTGGACTATTTTAATGTCGGTTTTGCCGACTTCTTTTTTTTTTTAAGACTTTTTAAAAATTAAAAAAATAATTGATTTGTTTTGTGATAATGCACACGTATATAAAGTTTCTCATCATGTGTTTTACTGTTTAATATAAGAAGACATTTTGTGCATGTATCATGTGCATGTCTTTGGTCCTTCTGACCTCATAATTATTTGTAGCTTACCTGCCTTCATAGACACATGCTACATTGTCGTAATATTATGTATTTTTCCCCCTCACAACAGGGCCTTAAAGTTGACTTCACATTACTAAAATGGTAAAAATCTTTGTTGGGAACCTTTCGCCGAACACTACGGCTGAGGAGATCCGCTCCCTCTTTTCTCAGTATGGCAAAATATCTGAGTGTGACATTGTGAAAAACTTTGGCTTTGTGCACATGGATGACAAAGCAGAGGCAGATGAAGCCATTCGAAATCTTCACCATTATGTGCTGAACGGTTTGGCAATGAATGTAGAGATGAGCAAAGGGAAACCCAAGACCTCTACAAAACTTCATGTCGGAAATATCAGCAGTAGTTGCACCAACCAAGAACTTAGGGCCAAGTTTGAGGAGTATGGACCCGTGGTTGAGTGTGACATAGTGAAAGACTATGCGTTTGTTCACATGGAGCGAGTGGAAGATGCAATGGAGGCCATCAGTGGCTTGGACAACACAGCCTTTCAAGGTGAACCAGTATGGTCCTTTTAGCTCAAAATGTTATCTTTTAATGTTTGTTCCAAAAGTGAGCCTTGTTGCAAGTTGGTAAGTAGAAAAAATTGGTAAGTGATAAGTGGAGGAAAACTGCAATTCTGTTTCTACTGTTAGTTTATTATATGGAGGTCAATAGAAATTATTTTCATCCTAAAAGCAAGGAAAATCATGCCGGTTCTTTTTTCAAAGTGAGACGAGCATTTAAATTTGTTTAATGTTACACTTCAAATGAACATGACTCCTCAAACAATATTTTATGCAATATGTAAGCACCATATTAGTTAGGATATTGATCTTTTTTGTGAATGTATAAGGCATAAGGTGCTGCGCTTTTGTGCGTTCAAATTTCTTGGAAAAAATAAAGTACAGCGACTTTTATTTGTTAACAAATGCAACAAGTAAATATGCTGTACAATACTCAATCACTGTTTTATAATAGCGTAGTAATTATTTGAAGTCTATTGGCCATTTTTTGAGATCATCTGTATTTATAGGTTGACTTAATTATTATTTTTTAAATTTAAACCGCATACTTATTATATTCATATTCATCTTTCTTTTGAACTTAACATTATAAAGTAATAATCACCAAATGCACTCATAGCGTACAAAAAAGATTTTTTGTTAAGTGTTTTTGTTTTCAAAGAAATTAAGTAGTAATGCATAACTACTTTTAGCAGTGAACAGCCATTACATTATTGTTTTTTTTATCCTTCTTTGCTCTGAAATGCATCAGATTACAAAAGCAAGTGGGTTGCGAACAGTGTTTAACATTGACATTAAATTAAAATTGTACCAAATAGTGTCGATTTTCATTTGTAAAATTCTGTCCGTGTTTTTGTCGTTCACTTTGTTGAAACGTAGCGTGAAGTCTAGGCCTGCTTTGACCTTTTTTGATCCGTGTGCATGCTAGAAACCAAAATAGAAATATCATGGCAAATTCTTTCTTTTCCTTAAGGCAAACTGATGAGCGTGAAGCTTTCGACTAGCCGCCTGCGTACCGCGCCGGGAATGGGAGAGAGAACGGGTTGTTATCGGTGCGGGCAGGAAGGCCACTGGTCCAAAGAATGCCCAATGGACCAGAACGGCTCCTACAGAGAGGGCCCAGGCTCGGCAGGATATGGGCCTCTCAGGTTCGGTGCGGGTGGCGAACGTGGTGGCCGGGGGTTTCATCGCGGCTACAGTGGCGAGCCGGCCTTCGGTGGCAACTTTTCACATGGCTTCTCCAGGGGAGCAGGGTACGGTGTCCCAGGGTATGGAAGGGGCGCGGGTTTTGAGAGCGCAGTGAGTTACGGTATGCCCGCGGGATACGGAATTGGCACAGATAATAGCATGGCCCCCGCGTACGGCAGTGAGGCTGCGTATGGGAGCAGTGGCGTGGCCTATGGCGGTGCGATGCCTGCGTACCCAATGCGGCGACCGCCCTATGAGGAAAGAGATCCGTACGGGGTGGTGGACTTCTACGAGAAATATCGGGCACGTCCGTACGGAGCAAGTTATTTCGAAGATAGACGCGCGGTTCCACCTCCTGTCCCTCCTCCCCCATCCTCCTCGGTGGTCGTGAGAGAGCGCCTGTCCTCCTCTAACCATGACCCATATGAGCGCCATCCCCTTCCCCCTCCTCCGGCTCCCACCTCTTCCTACTACGTCCGCGAGCGGAGCCCGATCCGGCGAGCTCCCCTAGAGGCGGAGGGATACGCGTACGAACGGTCGCGCCTCTCTCCTGTCTCTGCGCTTCCCAGGAACTCTGCGTATGACGTACCGCGGGATCCATATGCCGCTACGCGCTATGCTTACTAACCTAATACCTGTGTCCACTCAGGTGAGATCTTTTTAGGATTACAAAAAGTTAGAGCTAAGTTTGCTCAAACGGAAAGCAGGGCGATTATTGTTAAAGGGATATTGGTTCCTCTACAATAACTGAGAATTCTGGCATCATTTGCTCAACTTCTTTTGTGATCCATAGAGAAAAAGGTCATACAGGTTTGGAACAACATGAAGGTTAGTAAATGATGACAGACTTTTCATTTTTGGTTGAACTATGCCTTTAAAGTTCTGTCTTTCACACAGCAGTGAAGTATTGCTAACAATGTTTGATTCTCTGTCATTGATGAGCTTTTTTAACATATCTTTATTATAATTTTATAAGGGATATTTTGGTTACACATCCAATATATTAATAAAAACAAACGGACAAACACTGACCATGCTATTTTTAGCCAGAGTTTGTCAAATTAAAGCACTTGGTTACTTCCTATTACCTTAAAAAATTCTTATCATAATTCATGCTGTCCGTTTTGGACACATAATAGATAACTGAATGTCTGACATGTTTTTATGATAATTTTTTCTTTTTTGCAGGTGTCTCTTGGTTGCTCATGGATTATTTTAGAGGTTGTGATGCATCCTGTTTTGCCTGGGACAAGGACAGTACAGATGGGCCACTTCCTGGCACTAAACTCCTTTTGTCGTCTTAACAAACTTGATGTAGCTGTTTTTTTTTATTTGATTGTCAATACAAATGTGTACATATTTTCTTCTCATTAATAAAAGCTCAAACAAATCTTTTCTTTTTCTGTGTAAATCATAGCAATTGTATTTGTGCGCAGTTACTCTGGATAATTGAATGGAAAATTCAATATATAGCAAAAATAGCTGTTCAGCATACATGCACAATATTTCACTTGTTTTTCTTAACCTTTTTCTAAACATCTGCTGACCCTGTTTCCTGCGATTCCGCACTATCAGCACTCCTGACTAAATGCTAACTACCCTTATTTCCTCTTACTCTTCTTCAACATCTTTTCCAGTTTTATACAATGCTGAATCGGCATAGGACATATGTCTATGTGTATGCATTATTTTATAATATAATTAATTATGATCATGATAATAATTTATAAAAAGAACAATTTCTTGCACACACACTATTACATATACTTACAATGAGACTGACTATCTGCTTTAAATTGTTTCTTGTACCATTAAGATAAAGAGGTTTACTAATAAAATGGCCCATGAAAACCAGTTATGATGCACAGGCTACAAATGCTTAAGTTTACAAATGTAAGTTAAATATTTTAACAAAATTTTTAGGTTCTACTCGAATCTATTTATGATTCTACTTTTAAATATAATATATATTGACATATTTATATGCAGTTTATTGATTTGAATATCAAGAGTCATAAAAGATGATTACATGTTATTACGTTCATAAAAAGTACTTTCTGTTCACTGTTCAAATACAAATGTGTGTAAAACTAATATTTGCGCATATATTGTAAATGTAAAATATTTAATAAAACCCAATTAAGTGACGGTGCTTCATAAGCCTTTTAGCTTTCCAGTTTATAATATCGTGCAGTAAATTAGAATAAAGTAGTACCATATTGTTTCATTTCTTTTATAAAATGTTCACAGTCTGTCTTAGCTATTTTCCGAGTTAATAATTAGTTGTGTAAGAAAATAAATTGTACATAATGGTACTTGTAGTGTGGTTGGTTGCTGATGAAACGCGTCTATAAGAACCAAACTACCATGCTAAGAGGTTGGGCCACTTTTTGAGTGAGCACTAGAACGACCAATAAAAAACCATTAAAATGCTCCGTCGGAAAACGACAGACCCTAAATGATCCAATGACTGTAAGCCACTGTTGGATTGACATAATCTTCGACCAATCGGACAATTCTTAATTGACGTCAAATCTCCTTTGTCGATCTCCGCGGACGCCATCTTAGTCAGCGGGTGACAGAAGAAGGTTGCATGTTAGTACGTTGTAGTTATTTAGAAAGGAAAAACACCCTTTTTGTGCGTATACTAAACCACGGAGAAGCCCTGACGCCCAGAAATGGCAACGGGAGCCAACGCAACCCCGCTGGGGAAGCTGCACCCAAGTATCGGCGCTAAACGAGGATTTGAGTCTGGCCCCGGCGCGGGGTTAATGGCACCGCCTGGGCCTGCGGTGTCTTTCCCGCTGCCGAACTTACAGCAACCGCAGTTACCAAACCAAGGTTTTCCTCAGTTCCCCGGAGTCGTGAGTCCTGCGCTCTCAAACCCAGTCGGAGTAGGACTGCCTTCTCAGGCGGGGAGTGGAGGTAAACAACGCGGACGGGCCTGGGACCCGGGACAAACGGCCTGGTCCTTTATAGTTTGGGCTGCATTGATCGCGCTCACTTGGACCTATTGTTTTGATTGACCAAAAACGTAACATGTAATATTTACTTGCGTTCGAAAAACAGATTTAGAGATTCAAATAGTCGTCATACGTAACTTTACCTTTTTTTGTAACAATGGAAGAGGCTCTTGAACTTTAAATGTATTTAAATGTATTCATAATAATTAAGTACTTTAAATATAGTAAGTGGCCTTTTTTCACACTAAAAGCAAAATATGCAGTTGCTGTTACTTGTATGGCCAAAAGTAAGTTCTGGTAGTTTGCAGTACAAGTAGTTTTTGTAACAGAATGCTTGCATAAAATGCATGTAAATGGCAGTTGTCACTTTGTATTTATTTGTTTTTCTTTATTGGACATAAAAAAAAAAAAAACAGATGGAAAATCAAGTAATTCTAAATTGTTTCAGTCCCGGAATAGTTTGTGAAATATTGCTAAAAATATAAAAGTTAAGTTTTGCTTGAAATTGTTTAAACAGTAAACAGCAGTACATTTTGTAATTTATTTTTTAATTATAATTGTAATGGGCTTTTGAGGACTTTATAGGGTAAACACAAAGGGCAAGAGTGATATACTTTGCATGTAATCACATCTCCCTTATACAATTCCCTGTTAGATTTTGGACAAAAGAAGCGGAAACGGAGTCGCTGGAGCAGCGAGACCCCTGATCAGAAAACTGTTATACCGGGCATGCCCACCGTGATCCCTCCCGGTCTGACTCGGGACCAGGAACGAGCTTATATAGGTGAATATCTGAATTTACTTGTCTTATAATGTGTGTCTTAAGTCATATAGTTTATTAAGTTGCATTATGTTTGTGTATGAGGGGTATCCTTTCTACACCCAGACAGCTCACTTTTTTGGTCCCAAAACCAGTTTATTTCCTCACAGTTTGCACATCACATGCAGGATGTAATTGCTGAATTTCATTAGTCTGACTTCTTTGGTGATGATATTTAGGTCAGTTAATGGGGCAACTGGTTTTTGCTAACCATCAATTTGAAAGTCTCAAAGCAAATGGCCATCTCTGTATGTCTCCAATGACACCATATAGGGATGGTTTTTTTTTCTCAGAGAAGTCAATCAACCGAAATTCAGCACTTTGCCCCCGTGTTCACTAGAATGTACTAACTCCATCGATGTGCAAAGTGAGGACATTTTCTTTGTTTAGGAAGCACTGAGGTATTAGTAGCACTGTTTGCATACCATCTGATGTCCATTAGCAAGAACCCACAGTGTTTTTCTGATGTTGCTGCTTGCTGTGACCTGTCTCCAGCTGCAGGAGTCCATCACTGCTTATGTTTACTATGCAAAATGTCTTAAGTCTAGTTTGCCTGCAAAGCAATGCAGGTCCAACATTGAATCGCGAAAGTCATCTCCATCCCCAGTGTCTGAAAGCAGTGTGTATTAAATTGCTTTCTCATTGCTGTCAGGCACTTGTTTTGCAATGGCATGTGGTGTAGTGTTTGTTCAACTATAATGTGATCTAGACCTACATCTCCTTAACTAGTCCTTTTATTGACACCTCATGTCTCTTACCTATCATCAACCTGCACCATTCAACTTGTGACCTGTGGGGTCTGATTCTCTTAAGCATGTCATGGAAAAATGCATGTGAAAACCCATTAAATGCTTCCATGAGTGATGCAAAACTTTATTTAATTACAGGTCAGTTTTTGGTGTGGCTTGAGGCCTAATTAAATCGAGTCTTTTGCATGAAAAGCAAAACACAATCCACTAAAGGCTGATCTGTTTTTGTCTGATTATTTCTATAATTGCATCTCAGTTGTTCTAAATGATTAGTATTGGTAAAGTCTGGTAAGTGGCTGTCATGACTTGATGAGTGTTGAATAATACTGATGAGGTTGGTTAGTGTTGCTAAAAGTTGCAGTCCTTTCACACTGGTTTTATCCTCTAAATAACTTCATTTCAAATCTCATTGAGGATGCAGTTGCTCAAACCACTTAGCCAATCTGATTTTTATTTTCTTTAAACCCATTTTTTTTGTTTCTCCTGTCAGGCCTTCATGTTTTGCCACCTTTTTTAGACTACGACTGTAGTATGTGAAGTAGTATTTTTAAATGTATGCTTGAAATTTGAGTTTTAGTAGTTTCACGTCTTTGAAGTTGGTGGCATAAAATCGAAAGCCTGTTGCAGTGAACCTTTTTCTGAAATAGTTGCTTACTGAAATTCCTCCAGCTTTTTGGATCTTAAATTGGCCAAACCTTCAAATTGTCCAGATGTTTTGGGAAATCTGTATGGGCTTATAAAACATGCTTTCAAGCTCAAATGTGTTTTCCAGAAATCTGGGTGGGATTTCGATATTTCAGAAAATTTGGATCAGATGTCTTCAGTTGACCTTGATTCTTAGTGAACTGAGAATTACCATGCTAATTGTGTTCTATTCATTGTTTAACTTTAGTCACATTGAGTTTTACAGTGTATTGTGTCTGCTTTTGTGGGTTTTTTTTGTTGTTAACCACAATTCTCTCCATCCTTGTTTTTTTTTCTTCCTAACCTGATTTCTTCCAGTCCAACTGCAGATCGAAGACCTGACACGTAAACTGCGTACAGGAGACCTGGGAATCCCTGTTAACCCTGAGGACAGGTCGGAATAACGATTTAAACCCACCAACAGTAACATTTCCTTTACCTTTTTAATGCGCCATTTTATGTGAGGCCAGTTCGTAAGTGTACTAATGTGTATGTAGGGGTAAGTGATTGTTAAATGAAGAAAGTCTAAATGCCTTGCTCTGAAATGACCTCATATCTTTGCCTTTCTTTAGTTTGAGAAAAAACAATGTCTTGATTATGAAATTGGCAAGTTTTTGAAATGCTTAGTTGAATTTTAGAGAAGTGTTTGAATCAGTTTTGTACAGAGAGGCAAAGATATGACAGAAGGCTATTATTATAGGATATTGTGATATCAAAGATTAGACTTTCATGTAATTGAGTTAGTGCTACCAGGTTACTAGTCAATGCTACATACTCTGAAATTAGCTGTTTTGCAGACCATATCCTATGACAGTGAAGTTTAACTGTTGACAATGCAAACAATGGAAATCTTGATCGTCTTAAGTACATTTAATTTTATTCTGTGCTGTTCTTGTAGTTTTTTGTTTGTTTGTTTGTTGCATGCACGTTTATTTTCTATGGGAAAAAGTTGTATTATGAAGACTGGTGTAGAATATTTATTCTAGTGTAGTTCTTGTAGTCTAAGGTAGCAGTTTCCGATTAGCCACTATTTAAGTGCATTTTGAATTTTATTAGATTATAGATTGCATTATACTTTTCTAACCTCCAAAATGCAGTGTTGTCGAAAACAATCGAACCCTTAATCCTAAAATCTGAATGGTTGGTTAATTGGATGGTCATTAATGGTTTTCCATAATGGGGCTACCACCATTTTGTTCAGGAACTTCCACAGAATTCCAGATTTCCGCACTGGAAGACCGCTCGGAGGAGACTCCTCTGACATTTTCTTTCTGGAATAACCATAACCTTAACACTGATCACTTTGGCCGCTCATAGACTTCATAAGCATCCAACATAGCAGGAAATGTCATGTTTCTGACGTGAGAGTGTTTTTCTAGTAGCCACACCCCTTGCTCTCTGAACAGCCTTAGGTTCTCCGGCAGAATCTTAATCTGACGTTTTTACACCGCCAACTCTAAAAAGGTTCTTCTCAAAGGTCTATCCACTCCAGGATTTAGGAATGATCGCTCATCAACTTCCAGCTCGCAAATCAAAGCTGGGGGGTGCTTCAGGTTGTCAGCGCTGGAGATATCAGTCCAAAAGAAAACCAGCAGCAAACTCTTCCCTCTTTTTTTCCCCCCACTCTTCTCCTCTTCGGGTTGCCTCTCATGAACTTGTCACGCTTGTGTGGCTGTTTTGTTTGAGAGCTGTTGAAGGTTAATATTTAATCCAAATTTATTTCTCTAACCCAAATTCCCCCTCTCGTAACTTTTTTCAAGCACAGAGCCTCATTGTGCAGGTTAACAGGTTTTCAGCACCATCCAAGGGGAAGGTAACAGTTGGAGTGCTCTCTGAGAACGTGTAAAGGTTTAGATCAGAATTCAAGAACAGACGCTTTTCAAGTGTGTTGGTTGCCCCGTTTGTCTCAGATATTTGTCCTATTTTACCATCTCGCATTACATAGAGATTATAAAAAACCTATTTTATCATTGTTTCAAAACTCTCTGGCGCCAAGTTTTGAAGTCATTTTTAGAAGCTGTTGATGTTTTTATTCTGAGCTTCTAGCTTTTTGATCTGTAGAGTGTTTTCCGCCCCCCTCATCATTTAGTATAATACATTTTCATAGAGAGCTTACCCCTCCATCCCCCCTTTTCTGATCTTTCCCATTACAACATGAGCACTCTGGGGCATCCCATGCACTTTTTAAATAACAACAGAACAAGTAAAACAATGCCAGTCAAGAGTAGGCGAGCAGTTGAATGTTAAACTGTTGAGGGTATTAGTACTGCTGTAAAATTTTGACTTTGTGCTGCATCTTCCTGTTGTTCGTTCTTTTTCACAGATCTCCATCTCCTGAGCCCATCTACAACAGTGAGGGGAAGAGACTTAATACACGTGAATATCGGACACGTAAGAAACTGGAGGAAGAGAGGCATTCTCTCATTACAGAAATGGTGGGACTGAACCCTGAATTCAAACCCCCAGCTGACTACAAGTATGTCTTCTGCAAATTAACTCTCTTGGCTTTTTACCTTCTCTCTGGTTGTGGTATCAGATGTTTACTTGTCAAATGTTTTTGTTTCTCAGACCACCAGCTACTCGTGTCAGTGACAAGGTCATGATTCCTCAGGATGAGTATCCAGAAATCAACTTTGTTGGACTTTTGATTGGGCCACGGTGAGTTGCATGATTGAGCTCCATTTATTTTTTGGCCAAATTGAGTCTCCACTTTAAAAGTAACTTGGGTCTATTGTTTTTTTTTT
>JAUMHP010041569.1:14108-29285 GCA_032361065.1 Enteromius trimaculatus | reverse complement strand
TTTTTTTTTCCAGTGGAAACACTCTGAAAAACATTGAGAAGGAGTGCTGTGCTAAGATCATGATCCGTGGTAAAGGCTCAGTAAAGGAGGGGAAGGTGGGTCGAAAAGATGGACAGATGCTTCCAGGAGAAGATGAACCTCTTCATGCACTGGTCACTGCTAACACTATGGAGAATGTAAAGAAAGCTGTAGAGCAGGTCAGTCCATTTCAGACATACTTGAAAGTCAAAATAGGATTTCAGAATTGATGCTTGCATCCACAAAATTAATATCTGTCAGACGCAAGAAAACATCTATTGCCTGTTAAGTGCTTACTTCTTGTCCACAGATTCGTAATATACTCAAGCAGGGCATTGAGACCCCTGAAGACCAAAACGACCTGAGAAAGATGCAGCTGAGGGAGCTTGCACGACTCAATGGCACTCTGAGAGAAGATGATAACAGGTGAGAGATTAGATGCAGATTTCTTGAGCAACAGGCAAGTAAATGTTTGATACTCATCAGTGTGCACTTCCTTCTCAGAATCTTACGCCCATGGCAGAGCACTGAGCCTCGCAGCATCACAAACACAACTGTCTGTACAAAATGTGGTGGAGCAGGTCACATCTCATCAGACTGCAAGTTTACCAGGTAACCCCAGCTATCAGTGATATTTTTTCCTCCTACCACCTACTGGTTATTGTCTAATAAAGTTCAGACAGCACAGAAAGTTTAATTGTTTTTCTGCTCTTCAGTTCCTTTGCACAACGACCTGGTGAACCACCCCAGTCTCCTCAGGATAAGGCCCGAATGGATAAAGAGTACTTGTCTCTCATGGCAGAGCTAGGAGAGGCTCCAGTTCCTTCCTCCAGTGGGGGCCACAGCAATCCTCCCCCTAGTGGACCTCGTCCTACAGGACCCAACAATAACCAGCCTCCACCAGTAAGCCCAGAGATTTTTCCTTATTGAAGGCCAATTTCATTATGCACACATACACTTCCAAAATATTTAACTTTAAAATAACTTTTTAAAAATATTTAAGGTTAGGAAAAGCGTTTAAAGCAGAGAAACCTAAAATCTCGATCTCTCTCAAACACATTTCAGAATCGTCCTCCTTGGATGAATTCAGGTCCCACCGATAACAGGAATTTCCATGGCATGCACCAGGGTCCTGGTGGCCCTCACAGCTTCCCTCCACCAATGCCAAACATGGGTGGCCCTCCTATGCCACCAAACCCCAATGGAATGCCTCCACCTTGGATGCAGCCACCCCCTCCTCCAATGAATCAAGGCCCAGCACCTCCCGGACACCCCATGGGTAAGTATAACCTCTGATGCTCAGTAATTCCTGCTTAATAAAGTATACAACTTTTACCTGGAAGAATGGAGGTATGTAACTGAATATTTATAGAGTTACTGTACCCCAAAAATTAAATTTGTCTTTAATCTCTTACCCTCATGTTGTTCCAAACTTGTAAAAGCTTTGTTCGTCTTCGGAACACAATTTCAGATATTTTGGCTTGGGCTTATTACTGTCCAACAGTTACCACTATAAAAGAAAATAAATTCTTGTAGAAAAGACATTTCTACAACCCTTTTTGGTCCCTCTTTATATTAAATGTGTCCCTAATACATGTGTACTTCCATAGTAACTAGATGTGTATGTAGTATGTAACCACAGCAAGTACTTATTGCTACATAGTATCTACAGCTGTAATATTTCTGTAACAACCCTCAGAATGGTGTGTGCAAGAACAAATGTGTAGCAGGACATTGGTAACAACACTTTTTTTCACTTTACTAAGTAGTCATGTAGCAGGAATTACATAGCTACATTTTGTAACAGCAGTATTAGAGTAACTGAAACGGGGTGATCAGGGGGTGTAGTTGGGTAGGTTTAGAGATATGTAAAGTGAGTGGAGTTGGTGCACCTCTGTAATACCAGTGTATATACATGGTAACTCCTCAGGAACTGCCCACTTAATATAAAGTGTAACATTCTGGACACCAAGCACAATTTATAAGTAAAGCCAAATTTACTGCCCGCTGCTGAGTAACATCAGAGTAACTACATGCTATATCCAGAGCATTTGTCTACTTAATATAAAGTGTAAAACTTTATTTACCAAAAAGTGCTTAGTCCTGTTACACATTTGTACTTTCATTACCAAAAAGTGTTGTTACCAATGTCCTGTTAGACATTTGTACTTATACACACCATTCTGAGGGTTATTACATGTGTGAAGTTACAGAAATATTACAGCTCTAGGTACTATGTACCGGTTTGTACTTTCACTGTGGTTACATACTACATACACGTATTGTAAAGTATGGAAGTACACAGGTACTAGTGACACTTAATATAAAGTGGGACCAAAGTTTTTTTTTTTTTGCTTTATTTAACAGTTCAGCACCTTGGCCATAAACTAGAAACTGTACGCTGTTCTGTGTCAGCTGCAACAAAAGGAAAAAAGTTTTACATTAATTTAAGATTTGATTAGAATGAAAACAGCACATCCGTGTGGCACAGCTAAAACAATGGCGTACGCTATTTTTGTCCAGTGGATATTCCCGAAAATAGAGCTGCTGTGAATGACAGTCACAAGCCTACCGTTTTTCATTTAAATTCTGTTCTGAAGACAAACTAAGCTGCTTTTAGGTTTGGAATGACATGGGGATATAATTGATTGACACAATTTTAATTTTGGGGTGGGGTATCCATTTAAATCCAGACTGGCATCTTTATTTGGGAATATGTATTAGATGCCATACTTGTATACACAAGTGTTCCAGAAAGCTAAAGGTGTTTCCTTTTCTTGTCTGGTGGTCAGGTTTATTGCCGCCACCCATGGGTATGATGCCCCCTCCTCCTCCACCTCCCAACAACCAACCACCACCTCCACCCTCAGGACCTCTGCCACCATGGCAACAGCAGGCCCCTCCCCCACCACCAACCAGCAGCATGGCAACCAGCGCTCCACTGCCTTGGCAACAGAGTAAGTGTATTACAGTAGTACACAGCTGATGTCATTTAAAAGGTTTTCTTTAGCCTCAGACTGACTTGTTTTTGTTTTCCCAGATACGACCACCACATCCACCCCTGCCACTGGAAACCTGCCACCCTGGCAGCAGCCTCAACAGACGGCCACCTCAGCTGCTCAGCCCCCTCCACCCATGGGCACCCCCTCTATGGTGCCACCTCCACCTGGGGTCCAACCCCCACTTCCTCCCGGTGCTCCACCCCCTCCACCACCACCTCCACCTGGCTCAGCAGGCATGATGTATGCACCTCCTCCCCCACCCCCACCCATGGACCCTAACTTTGTCACCATGATGGGGATTCCCGGAATGCCACCTTACGGGATGCCTCCTGCACCTCCACCGCCTCCACCTCAGAGTTAAAGGCTCCGTTTAGTCTTTATGGCCCTGTGACCATGCAGTAATGCCTAAAATATACATCGCAGGACTGTACCTAGTTCTGTTCATTTAACAGCTTGATGTGATTAGTTGCTAAAGGTTTATTTTTCTTTTGATTGGTCTCAGTTGAGATTTGTTTCCCATTCATGGACACAGAAATCAAGCTAATGAGAGAGACAGAGAGCGTGGTTAATGTGTAAATTTGCTTCAATTGTAATGATTTTTAACTGTAGTATTTGATCTGTTGGTTGAATATTTGTTCAAAATGTTGATGTGCAGGGAATGTGTGTTTTTGTTTTTGTTTCTGCCGGCCTGCTTTCATGTTTTTTTTTTAACCCTCTCCAGTGAGTAAAAATGACATCTGCTTGACATTCAGTTAGCAACATTCCAACAGGTGTATAAACAACCATTTACACTCTTAGCCAACTGTGCATTTGTTGCTGCATAGTACAAAAAGACATTTATGTCTTTCAAGATGTTGTAGATGATTGGCTTACTCTATTAGGTGGTCCGTATATTTTGTGCTCCCTTTGCATCCCATCCCTTTCAAAACTGTTTTTATTTAAAATAACTTTTCATTAATTGCCTTCCACCAAATGTATTTCAATATTTTTGTAATGAAGCATTCAACTAAATAAAAGTTGGCATGGTGTTGAATTGTTATCGATCACATCACATTTGTTGTACTAACATCAGGTCTTTCTAATATTAACCAACTGAGATTCATTGGTTCATGGGAAGGGTTTTTTCCGTTCCAAAGGATGCTGTTTAACCTTTCAAAGGGTTTTTAATTTTACTGGATGTATATCTTCTATGTGGTTTCTTCGCTCGTCAACACAGGACATGTTTCATAAAGCAAGTTTACCGAATAAGACTTATTTTGAATAATCAACTGAAAAGAAGTCAGACTAACTAAAATAATCCTGGTTTATTTGGTGAACTTGTTTTATGTTACAGGCCCCTAGTTCTTAAAAACACTAGAGTGTGTTATTTGTTTTGTCTTGGAGCAAAACACAAGAATGGGCGCTTCAACATCGGCTGTTGTGGCTTCAATCTATTTTGACAAAAAAACGATACGCCTGTTGCGCACAGAGTAAAGGATAAGAGTACACCCTGAGAATGTGGATTACTGCTGAACAAGCAAATATGAGACCAAAAGCTTCTTCTGGGAACATTGTAAGATAGCCATTTGGTTTTTGATGTGACGTTGACATCACATTAGTTCATTGCAGGGATTTATTGCTGTAAAAATGTGTTGTAATGCATATATGCAAGAGCCTTTTTATGGGTTTGAACATTTTGTGAGTAAAACTGGTACCCTCAAAAGTGTCACATTTCCGCTCTGTAATCTCCGTTAGCAGTGTGCGAATTATTCAATGACCTCCAGAGAGATCAACATTCTGAGATCATTTCCAAAGCGTTATTTTGCGTACGCAATCGCGCAATTGGTGTATGGGGACCCCAACTACATCAACGTTGATCAACTTATCCAATAACTGAACAGTTTTTAATGAATTACGACCCGCCCAGTTTGTAAATATAAATTAGCTGTGTATATATGGAGGGGAGTGTGCGCCGCCAATGAGCGCGCTTGACCCTGAAGCATCTGCTGGAGATCACAGTGACGCGCGTCGCAACACACGCAGGAGGCATCACGTACACTATATCCCTGGTGCGCCAAACCTCCTATTATATAACAAACTACAAGATGTCCAAGCCACTGACGGACCAAGAGAAAAGGAAGCAAATTTCCGTGCGAGGTCTCGCCGGGGTTGAAAACGTCGCAGACCTCAAGACCAATTTTAATCGCCATCTGCACTTTACTTTGGTAAAGGACCGTAATGTTGCAACGAAGCGCGACTACTACTTCGCCTTGGCGCACACCGTCCGCGACCATTTGGTGGGAAGATGGATCCGGACGCAGCAGCATTACTACGAGAAGGACCCTAAAGTAAGAAACCCGAATGCCGCAGTTTCATCCCTCAGTCCGGGGCCGCACGTACACCACCGACAGACGGGAGGAGGGTCAAATCACACAACCAGCGACATAATGTTGCGCAGCAGAGCCGCATCGCTGCAAAATACAAAAAAGAAACATGTTTATCTTTCTTGAAAGCGTAATAGTGTGGTGATTATATTGCACCAGGAAATGCCGCTTAATGCTAATGGTTCGGCAGATGGCAATGCCTTTTTAACAATTGCATAATCTTTTCGTGACTGATGTCAGTAGCGACTGCATTCAATGCCCTTCAGATCAAATGAGACTAATGTATGGAACGAGCTGCACTGTGTATCCAGTATCAACTGTATCAACAGGTCAATTTGTTATTTTAGAATAGTCTACGGTGTGAGTTTTCTATTTAAAAAAAAAGGGAAAAAAAGGCTGTGCACAAATTGGTACGATAAAACAAGAAGCTTTTATGCCCATCTGGAAACATCAAGCAAATTACTGCACTTAACCGCTGAATTAACAAACCAAAAAAAACAATACATAATTTCAGCATTTGATATGCTTTTTATTTTTATAAAGGTGACACGTTTAAAATTAAGTAAAAAAATCTTTAATTGACTGATTATGTTGGTGTCATAATGTCATTTTAATTTCTGCATGCGTTGTTGTGATTGGTTTTCTCGAGTTTATTTGCATGCCGCATTGTGATTGGTTAGGTCCTAAAACCGGAAAAAGAAGGCCTGCAGTTGGCACATGGAACCTAATTTTTATCCTTGACATATTACATAATAATTATATCCCCGTTATCAACTTAAATATTAAATAACGTTAACTGCAGATATTATTTTTCCTCATAAATCCAAAAATGCTATTTTAAAAAGGAAAGGCATAAGTAATCCTAAAACTTGAACTTACCTACTTTGTAAGTACTTCTAATTCCCACAGGAAATGTAAAATTCTATTTTCTGTGTTTTTTAATTAATTAATTAATTATTTTTTTAATAAAGAGCTAAAAGACTTGCAGTCTTAAAGTCAAGAATAATCAAAGGGTAGGATATTGCTTCTGTGTATCTAGAACTTGTCTGGCATCCTGACCTTAAATGTAACCTTAAATGCTGACAGCTAATGCTGCTATTTTTACATGAGCAACGTGTCAGAGACACAGCACAAACATTCCTTTGTCCCAACCTTTGTTATCATTTATAGACAAGAGACTAAATATTACTAGCTAGTTTTTGTGCACTAGCACATCCTCCATGATAGTTGTCATTGTGCAACCTTCAGTGATTGAATGTTTCGCAGTGAGGTCTCAAGTCGTGCAGTACAGATTAGGCTTGCGTTGTGCACCTGTCACAATAATGCTTGTCACTAGATAGGCTAGTCCGCTCGGCAGCAGGGGCTTTTATGGCTCCTACTTCACTGTTGCTCAAAATGGCTCTCAGCTGTTGGTGTTAAATATAAAAACATTTTTTTAAATAAAAAAAAATGCTCTTTTTGAAATGCTATTATCTTTATTTTTCACCTTCCTCTTTCTTTGTCTCACCTCTAGCGTGTGTACTATCTCTCTCTGGAATTCTACATGGGACGGACCCTTCAAAACACCATGGTAAACTTAGCTTTGGAGAATGCTTGTGACGAGGCCATATATCAGGTGAGGACATATTTATACAAATATTTCATGCAAACCACAAACCCGTTCAAAAAAACAACAACTGAATTCAGGATGATGCTGACTTGCTAACTTGTTTCCAGGTTATGCCCTACAAGAATGTTAACCTTGCAGTACTTTATAAGGAAGTGAATGTGACTGAATTAAAGTGTGAAATTTCTGCACCCCTAGTGGCACAAATAAGAATTGCACACTGTGTTAACGGTGTCCAAACCTGTTCCCATCAACGTCCTAGTGTTTAGCTCTAACCAGCAACGACACACTTGCCTTGACGTTTCTAGTGAGTCTGAAGATCTGGATTAGCTGGTTCAGGTGTGTTTAATTAGGGTTGAAATTAAATTCTACAGGATGCAGGCCTTCTAGGAACAGGTTTGGACACCCCGTCCTACTGTGTTCTACACAACTACATTGGCACAGCCAGTTAACATTATCAGTTAGTTTTCAATTCATCTCAATTCTTTAACCTTTTAAAATAACATTTTGCATAAAGAAAGAGGTCAGTTTCAGTCATCATCACCAGTGACAGCATACTAATAAATAAGGAGCTATAAATAAAGAGCTTATGTATGAGATCTAGAGCTGGATGCATTGTAATAATGCTAATCTTAGATCAGTTGCCTCTGGTTCTTTAATTCTAATTAAGAAATGAAAGGCAAATCTTTGCAGATACGCAATGCTATGCCAAAATTGCCTACAAATATGTGTGTGATGAAAGACGAAAGCAGGCAACAAAAGCAGTTTTGTGCTCTCAGAGGTTACATACCTTCTTTGGTCCCTCTTGCTCTCATATTCTGTTTCTTCTCAGCTGGGTCTGGATATGGAGGAGCTTCAGGACATGGAGGAGGATGCTGGCCTGGGCAATGGAGGCCTCGGTCGACTGGCAGGTAAACGGTAGTCTTTTTTTTTGTAAATGTGCTGATCGTACGATTAATAGACGGCTTGTAGTAATAGAGAGCTTCATTTGTCTTTTTCTGCAGCTTGCTTCCTGGACTCCATGGCAACGTTGGGCCTGGCAGCGTATGGATATGGAATCCGCTATGAGTTTGGAATCTTTAATCAGAAAATCATGAAGGGCTGGCAGGTGAAACATGTATTTCAACAATATCTCAATGAAATGGATTTCACCTCTCTTGGTGCATTTGGGTCTTAGTAAATGATTGACATTATCTGACAGGTGGAGGAAGCGGATGATTGGCTGCGTTATGGCAATCCTTGGGAAAAAGCCCGGCCTGAATACATGCGTCCTGTGCATTTCTATGGTCGAGTGGAACACCACCCTGAGGGAGTGAAATGGGTGGACACCCAGGTAAGAGCAAAGCAACCATGTATCTGCATTAATTCGAAATAGAGATGCCATTATTCACATTGTGAGAAATAAACTCATGTTTAGGGTGAGTAAGATTTTTTTACTTGCAGTTAGCAAGGGCATCAGGAAGGTCAGTAGGGCCTAAAGCCGAACTAATATGCAAAGCAAGACCCAGAATGTGACATTTTTACACGTGTCTGTATGTCTTCCAATTAATCTGTACCTGTTGTCTCACCAGGTCGTCCTTGCCCTTCCCTATGACACACCTGTCCCGGGATACAGAAACAACATTGTTAACACAATGAGGCTCTGGTCTGCCAAAGCTCCATGTGAATTCCACCTCAAAGATTGTGAGTTCTCTTCAATCAATCAACAAATGTTCATAATACCAGCCGTATAAGCCTTATTATTCATTATAAGCTATTAATTATAAGCCTTAACATTCACTTATCATTCTGTAAATATTTAATATTAGGCCTACATATAAACTCGACCCTGGACCACAAAACCAGTACCATACAACATTGTCAAAAATCATTAGGGTATTAATTAAAGATCATGTTCCATGAAGATTTTTGTAAACTTCCTACTGTAAATATATTAAATCTTAATTTTTGAATATTAGCATTGCTGAGGACTTGATTTGTACAACTTTAGATTTATTTATTTCATTTTTTTTGCACCCTCAGATTCCAGATTTCCAGAAGTTGTCCTATCCTAAAAAACAGTTCAATTTCAAAAATACCCTTAGTACTGTTCTGTGGTCCAGGGTCACTAATGTAAAATGTAATTTAAAAATTATAAAAACTAACCTTACTGACTCCATACTGTTGAATGGAAGGGTGAACTGTATCTTATGTATTTCTCTCTCCATGAACCAGTTAATGTTGGTGGTTACATCCAAGCCGTTCTGGACAAGAATCTCGCTGAGAACATCTCCCGTGTGCTTTACCCTAATGACAACGTGAGTGCAACTCAGGTCTACTCAAGTGATTTCATATTAATAAACAAATCTCATGACTCTTGGAGCCTAAATGTAAACCGATCCTCCTGTTTGTATATGTCAGTTCTTTGAGGGGAAAGAGCTGCGGCTGAAGCAGGAATATTTTGTGGTGGCTGCAACTCTCCAGGACATTATCCGCAGGTTCAAAGCCTCAAAGTTTGGCTCAACTGAGGTGGTGCGCATGGATCTGACCACGCTGCCAGATAAGGTAAGACTTTGTTTCATGGTTACACACTGGACTAAGAATGTTCAACACAGTTTGTGTCACATCTGGTGTGATTTATTCATGTGAATAATAGTGAATAATAAAACCTAATGAATTAAAACTATTAAAGAGGTTTGTTTTTTATAGGTTGCTATACAGCTGAATGACACCCATCCTGCAATGGCCATCCCTGAACTGATGAGAATACTAATGGATGATGAGAAACTGTCCTGGGACATGGTGAGCTGGAAATTCTTTATCTTGTCATTTATCATGCTAAAAAAAAACATGCAAACAAACACTATTAAATTGATTATTAAGGACATGTGTCCTTAATATGAATTATGAATTAGCTGATTTCAAGAATGGATTATAAATTACGAGAATAAAGTTTACATACAACAAGAATAAAGTTTAAATATTACGAGAATAAAGTCGGCCTAGATTGGGAGCACCCGGAGATATTCCAGGTATTAAGTCTCAGCTTTCAAAATCTGCCAGATCTATAGCAAAATACAAACAGTACGTATATTATAACATGACATAGGCCTATATATAATGGCCTGACATATAGCTGAAATCGCTTTAGTTTAAGTGGCAGTGTAAGTCAATAATTTTCCCGATTATAGTGAGACATCATTATAAATTAGTCTATAGCCTGTTTTCTCATGCCTTCTGATGTTCCTTCACTGTTATATCTTGCTATACACTTAACACAAAGAGGAAAAACACATTAATTTGAAAGATTAGATGTTTTATATCAAAAACACTGAAGCAGAACATTATTGTGATTGCTGGGTGTCTGGCATGCTACAAGTAATGAATATAAGACGTTAAATATTATACCCAATGATTTTATGTATTATATGCTACCATGAATAAAACAGCTTGTTAATAGTCATTTAATGGTAACGTATTAGCCTACCTCAGAAAACAAAACAACATTACTTTTGTTAACGAGCTGGAGTCTTATTTAAGGGTTTAATAAGAGAGCTACATTGCTGCCCAAATTAATGAGTGTGTGAGCTGATGTTAAGATCAAACGTTGTTCCTAATCATATCATATTCTTGATATTAAGCGGTTTCCACAAGTTCTTAGATCTCATCCCAGTAAGATGAAGCGGCCGCTCGGACGCAACAATATTAAAATATGCCTAAATTCCGGTGGCCTTCTCTCAATCCACGTCATTTGCCAGTGCACTATACTAAATATTATAACTTTCATTTCAAAGATTTAAATTCTCGTAACATTATGTCTTTATTGTCGTAGTAATTAGACTTTATTCTCAAAATATTTTGACTTTATTCTCTTAATTTTGACTTTATTCTCAAAATATTACGACTTTAATCTCATAGTTTTAGATTATTATTTTTATTTTTTGGTGGCATTAAAACGCCGTTGTAAAAACGTTATACTATACTGTAATTTTTTATTGTTTTGACCTTGATGTTTCAGAAAACTATTGAATTGATAACAAACACGACTTTGGTCTTTTTACTACCGTACTGAATTTTTTCAGAAAAGTGAAAAAAGGTTCATTCAATTTTGCCTATGTGGACCAACATCATAGTTTCTGTTTTTCTCTTGCTCTTTCTTCTTAGGCTTGGGACATCACTGTGCGTACTTGCGCATATACTAACCACACTGTCTTACCAGAAGCTCTCGAGCGCTGGCCTGTCGACCTGTTCCACAACCTCCTGCCCCGTCACCTAGAGATCATCTACGAGATTAACCGACGTCATCTGGAGGTCTGGGAACAGATGTTCTCGTCATGCCACATTGCATTTGAAATGTTCTTGTAGATAAAAATGAATCTAATGTTTTTGAAGGGCTTAGAAGATCATTAACTGCTTTAGGACTGCGTCCACTCCAAATAAGGAGTGAATTGCACAGTGAGGTTATATAAACAAGCTCTACTTGACTCAGCATCCAGTAAATCAAAGATGAAGAAAAGTAACTTCCCGTGTACTTTTTTGCCTGTTACTCTCTGTTTTGACCTTACATCTTCTGTCTTGTTTCTCAGCGGATCTCTGCACTTTACCCTGGTGATGAAGATCGTTTGAGACGCATGTCTCTTATTGAGGAAGGTGGACAGAAGAAGATCAACATGGCTCATCTCTGCATCGTGGGCTCTCACGCAGTTAATGGCGTCGCACAAATCCACTCCAACATTATTAAGGACACTGTGTATGTATTTTAATGCTTTATATTGCAAATCAGTGGCCCCAAAACGTATTAGGACACCTAAATCATTTTAAAAAATATATTCTTCTCTTTAAAATTTGGGATTTTTAATGCTTCCAAAATCATTTATTTTATCTTTTTTTTTTTAAATGACAAATATTCGTAAAAGCAGAAATACTATAAAATATTATTACAAGCTCATACATGCTTTCTATTTTAATTTATTTTTTACATTTAATTTATTCCTGAGATGGCAAAGTTAATTTTTTTTTTTTGTGGAAACCCTGAAAATAGAACTACTTTGTAAATTTAAAAATGTATTTTCTATCCCTTTTTTGATCACAATATATCGTCGCCTAACAAAAATGATAATTTCTATAAAAAAAAATGTAATTACGAGCTTTTATTTTAAAAGAAAACTTGCAATGACATTCATATATTTACATTTTACATTTCTAAATACCTTTAAAGGCCACAGTTAATATCTACAAAATATATGTCTGCATTTACCATACTTTGATGTAGTTTAGCCCTGGTGACAGTCACAGCTAACTAATTTTTTGTACAGTTTTAAGGACTTCTATGATGTGGACCCACAGAAGTTTCAGAACAAGACTAATGGTATCACACCTCGTCGCTGGCTTGTCATGTGTAACCCTGGACTGGCTGAGGTTATCGCAGAGGTAAAGAACATTGCTGATAAAAAATAGTTAGCAATACATGTATGAACGGGTAGGGGGCACTACTGAGAAAACATACAAAAAGTACAATAAACATACAAAAGGTTTGTGTGAGAAACACAGTGAAATTTAAATCATAATGTCTTACATTAGAGAATTGGAGAAGACTACATCCGTGACCTGAGCCAGCTGAAGAATCTCTTGAAGTTTGTGGATGATGATGCTTTCATTCGAGACGTTGCCAAAGTCAAACAGGTGAGACAAAAAATATCCCACAAAAAGTGAAATGTAGTGCATATTCATCATAAACATGATGCCATCACATGATATATTGCTTTGCATTTTTCAGGAGAATAAGATGAAATTTGCAGTGCAGCTAGAAGAACAATACAAGGTGAAGATTAACCCAAACTCCATGTTTGATGTCCAAGTGAAGAGGATCCATGAATACAAAAGACAGCTGATGAACTGTCTGCACAT
The DNA here is from genome assembly GCA_032361065.1 of Enteromius trimaculatus. Lineage (NCBI taxonomy): Eukaryota > Metazoa > Chordata > Actinopteri > Cypriniformes > Cyprinidae > Enteromius > Enteromius trimaculatus. Next base: position 16,410 of record JAUMHP010041569.1, on the reverse strand, counting down.
CATCACCCTTTACAATCGTAAGTCAGTAATAATTCAGGTTTCTCTGGAAGCATCTAAAAGATAGTCTTCTTTAACGTTACTGTTTGTGTCATCAGGCATCAAGAAGGAGCCCAACAAGACCTGGACTCCTAGGACCATTATGATTGGAGGAAAGGTGAGACTGATTGCATCACTGACCAATCAGATCTGAGGGGCCAGTTGCATACACTTAGCCTTCATGACCAACTAGCAGTTAGCCAAGAGTAATCTGTTTTTATTTTTTGGAAAAAAACTGTGTGTCTTAAAAAAAATGTATCTGACTAATTGATCAGACTAGTCATAATCTAAGAGCCCCTGCTCTACTCAAGTCTAAATGCTAATTGACTAATCCTGCATCTTCAAGGCTGCTCCTGGGTATCACACTGCTAAGATGATCATCAAACTGATCACAGCAATTGGAGAAGTGGTAAATAATGACAGTGTGGTGGGAGATCGTCTGAAAGTCATCTTCCTTGAGAACTACAGGGTTACACTGGCTGAGAAAGGTAGGGAGCAGTCTTGCTGATCAGCTTCCTGTCTTATTAATTCACCCTCACGTCTCACTCGATTTGCTTCTATCTTTTTTTTTTCTCAGTCATTCCTGCAGCTGACCTGTCCGAGCAGATCTCCACAGCAGGAACAGAAGCTTCTGGAACAGGCAACATGAAGTTCATGCTGAACGGAGCTCTGACCATCGGCACCATGGATGGGGCTAATGTGGAGATGGCAGAAGAGGCGGGAGAAGAGAACCTCTTCATCTTCGGCATGAGAGTGAAGGACGTGGAAGCTTTGGATAAGAAAGGGTGACAGCAAGCTTCAACTAAGCATTTACTGAATAGCATTTTTAGTTGTTTGTTTTAGTGCATTCAGTTACTCATGTTTATGAAAGCTTTATCTATTTTAATGTATTTTATTAAATATTAATTTATTTAAACGGAGTAATACAATTCAAACGTTCACAGTTTTATTGCACTGAAGGAAAAGGTAGCGAATGAGGGTATCAGGTACAATTCAGCTTGACTTAGCTGAAGTTGGTTTGTGTCCAGATATGATGCCATGGAGTATTATAACCGCATTCCAGAACTGAAGCAAGTCATGGATCAGATCTCTGGAGGATTCTTCAGCCCTGGAGAACCCGATCAGTTTAAAGACATTGTTAAGATGCTGATGCACCACGACAGGTAGGAAAAGCATGTCTTTGACTATGTCTTTGACTATGACTATGTCTTTTTTATGCCCGTTCTCACATAGCCACAGTTTAAATGTGGTCGTATAAATTGTTAATTATTTTGGTTGTCTGGTGTGGTTGCAGGTTCAAGGTGTTTGCTGACTATGAAGACTACATTAAATGTCAGGACAAAGTCAGCGCCCTGTATAAGGTTTGTATTCAGTGTGTTTCAGGAACGGTTTCTAGCCCAAGCCTTTAGTTTAGTCACAGCCAGGCTAAACTTGTATTTGCTACATTCTTGTTAGGAAGGACATTTTCATTCTAGAAAGCATTTTATTAGACAAAAATACATTTGAACAAAATTTGAACAAAAATTCAACAAAAATATTAAAAAGTTCATAATAATACATGTTGCTTGAGCCCAAATCAGCTTAAACTAAAATAAAAAGAAAATTAATTGAATTTACTAAATTTTTACAAGTGGTTGCAATTAATTTATTTTAGCTACATTTAAAGAAGCAAATGTAGTTGATTAACCTGTACTTTTTTATGTAGCTAAAATAAATTGTTTGCAATTGTGTGGCATTTAAGACGTGACTAAATTGTAAAGTATATCAGAACAGAAAACAGTTCTTTAAAATGGTAAACCAATATGGTAATATTATTTTTAGTTTTGTGTGTTTGATCAAATAAATGCAGCCTAAGTGAACATAGCATGCTTTCTTCAACAATATATATATATATATATAAACAGACAGACCGCAGCCTTTTTAACAGGTAGAGTTTGATAGGTAAGATAAGTGATTCATATCTTTGGTTCATTTTGCCTAAAGAAGACTGTACAGGGTGGGCCATTTATATGGATACACTTTAATAAAATGGCCACCATGGTCGCCACCCATCTTGAAAAGTTTCCCCCCTCACTTCATCTAGTATATACTAATGTGCCACAAGCAGGAAGTTAAAATCACCAACCATTCCCATTTTATTAACGTGTATCCATATAAATGGCCCATCCTGTACATTTTAAATGTATATATGTATTTTTTAATAGACCACAAGTCCAAAAAAATTAGTCTTGGGGTTTTAAATTCAAGATGACCATTTGGAAATATG